>JAQFZC010000288.1:0-60720 GCA_034695205.1 Dicyrtoma fusca | reverse complement strand
CCCGCGTACTGTTAGAGACCCGCGTACTATTAGAGACCCGCGCATTATTCCATTCAGACCCTCGGACCCCCGCGTACTAATGGAGACCCGCGTAGTAATAGAGACCCGCGTAGTAAAAGAGAGTTTACGGTATATACTTTTAGAGTGGGAGCTTTCAAATATGAGATCTTAGAAATGATCTTTCATAAACGCTAGCATACCATTTTTGCCCTTTTTTTGAAGGCGTGTAATTTATAGGGTTTTTAAGAAAAAGCTTGTATTAAGATTTTTGCACTTTTTGAAACGTTTTTGTCTAATTTGACTATTTTAAAAGCTTGTCCCTCACTCAAATATATGCAGCGTCATATTTGGACGGTCCCAGTCGACTCTGTTTCTTTTTTTTTCTAAACTTAAACGTTGCGTTGGAAGATCATTCCTACAATCTTGTTCGGGTGATCATGCATTAGGTTAGAATGTTCAAGATGATTCTTTTCCTCCTTTTGGGATGTCACACATGGATTCTTCCTAATCCCGCTATAAATATCAAGGAGGGAGCCATAATGGCCTTAAAAGGTTGAGTGCCATAACACAAAAGTAAATTATTCCATCGTTAATCATGAAACTTTTGTTACGCTCTCGTTTAACGTCCAATTCCTACTTTATTATTGGGAAAGCATGGAGCAGAGTCATATTTTATGTGGATAATTCACTTGCGGCTCAAACTTGGGAAGGAATATATACCCATGTAGTTTATTTTTCTAAAACAGTAATGTCAAAACTTACAAACAAAGGCAAGTGTGTAAAACCACTCAGTGATGTTGAAATAAGGGAAATCAAAATCTCTCTGGAGGAAAATATCAATTTGATTGTTGCATACAGGGAAAAGCAGAGTTTGAATTGTGATCTAGGTGGCCAAGGTTTCCTGTACTTAAGATCGTATAAAATGCATACATAGACTGATCAGGCTTGAGTGAATATGTAGGAAGTTTCTCTTGCATGAACAATCTCAAATGCAAATCTTGAGTGCTGTACTCTTTGTTTCTCATTCCTTGACCTTAAACTCTAAAGTGTAGTGCAGATCTACTACATCAAATTTTCCGGTTTGTAACATTTTGCGATAAAAACAATGAGTCACGTCACAAGTCAGAGGACTTAAGAGGGTCCAGAGTCGAGTTGTAATCAAAATGTAAAATACACATATAAAAAAACTTTTATGATTTCATATGCACCAAAGCTATAGCACCATAAATCGTTGGGAGAAAGTTTTTTTGCGGGAGAAACTTCTGACTTGTGTAAAAAACATGAATGTATATATATATATATAACTACCTACCTAATATAACGTTGCGGAATTTTTTTACATATTTACAATTTTTGAATTCGACTCATGCGGAAAATTATGCATAATTCCGCAAGATTGTTTTTTAACAGTGCTCGTAGCTGGTTTAGAAACTCATTTCAGTTATGTTCATCATTTTTGCGACTACAAAGAAATATACATAAACCACAGTCGCAATCATTTTGAGGGTATTTCTGTAGGTTTGCTAAAAACCCACGTGGGGCCCTAAGCCCTATACCTTTCCCAGTTTATGAGAGGGCCGTTAGTATTTATCTACCCATAGTTTTGGTAATACCCCTCCAAGTTATAAGTTGAAGTGTCTGGTGAAAGAAACCGGGGAAAGTCATATATTGAAATTTTGTTTTTTTCTAAATGGAAAAAATTTGAGTGCAGTTACCTCCGATTTCAATCGAGTGGAACTTTAGTTAAAGTAGTAATGATCGGTGTTCAAGATCAGTACTGAACATAACGCTTATGCCAATAATTTCAATTTCATCAAATAGTGCATTAATTTATAGCAGTTTTCTTTTCCATTTTTAACTAATCCATTCTTGTGTACAAGGAAAAGCCTTGTAATTCAGAGGGAGTAGAAATTAAGGCTGACTAAAAGAGCAATTCGCTTGGAATGGAAATAGGAATAGCTATGGAATGTCGTTATTAATCTCATTATTTTTTATCACGAGAACATATGCTACACCAATTCTCTCTTAAATTAGTTCAAACGACAATATCTTTATTCCATTACATTACATTGCATTGCATTGTAATAAAAGTTGTGAAAAAAGACAGCTATAATAAAATTTTAAAAGTGAGCACTTCAAATGGAACCTTGTTAAAACTAACGTTCAAGCAGTTAAGAAATAGAACTGATCAGATTTTGCTTCAGCCAAATCAAATAAATAAAGGAGAAATAGATTGAATTTTAACGAAATCAGATTTTAGTACTTAATCTAGCGTTTAGCTCACTCTTTTGGTCATTCAAATTCAGAGCAAAGAAAAAGATTGTATCGTTCTTATACGTCATTTGTACAGTAAAAATATAAAAATAATTAGCTTTTAACTAGAACATATAGCATTGGACAACACAAAACTTCATTAAATCCTCATCAAGCTCCAAAGATCTTAATTTCAAGTATTTTTCAATGTGATGTACCTAAAACGGTGTTCTTCGTGAAGCTGCAATGCACACTTTTTTCCTTTTTTCATTTCCTTTAACGAAGTCTAATTTTGTGTTCCAGTCAGTTGAGTCACTTAGCTCTCTTTCTGTATCTTTTTCGCGCTTGCAGGGAAAGCGTTGAAATTATTTCTTTGCAAAGACTCAAAGATGGAGGACGAACCCAGGAAAAGATTGGAGCGAGTTGGAAGCTCAGTGAGAACTATCAAAGAAAGTAGAGTTGGCAATTCATGAAATAAGGTTACAACCCGTCAATGTACTCATAGATCATGAGATCTCAAAAGTTAGGAAACTTCATTTTCGCCTGATTCACACTTAATTAAGGCACTTGTCTCCTTTTTCCCATGAGTCCTTCATCATTATCGCTTTGCTTTTTCATTTTCTTACTTTCTTTCATTTTTTCCCCTTGATTTTTCCTTCCACGTTCTATCTTCTGCTCAACCAATGGTAACTAATTAGTCCGTTTACACGAGTTTCCTACACGCCGCAGAGTCTGATCAAACACTACTTCCCTTTCACCCACCACTTTCTCCACTCTGAAAACTTGCCTATCTCACTACCTCTGCCTGAGACAGTCTCCTATGTTAGTCACTACCTATATAATTATACTTTTATATGAAAGACAAGTTTTTCTTTTCACTTTCCTTTCGATATTTATTTGATGTTCCTCTGCTTCCTACCTGTTTCACCGTACTTTTCAATGGCACGTACATACGTGCTAGTGCTGAATGTACAAAATAAATCGTGTAGAGTCTGGATCGAAACGTATTTATTAATAGAATCAGGAGTAAGCTACAGCGAACAAGCAGAGCATCAGCGGAGCCCAGCCTTCCCTTTCCCTTTTCCCTCTGAATTACTCGAAAAGGCTGGTTTTATATAGAAGGAGACCATTCTGACGATACAAACGCAGGTTAATGAGTAGGTCAGCTTGAAAGGAATGTGTTATTTCTGAGTGTTTTCATATCTCACCCCATCATCTGCAGAGGGTGAGACTCGCTCAGAAAATTAATGGTAAAAGACACCTTTAAATAATCAGTGTGAGGACTGAGTAGTGAGGAAGTGGTCATCAATCAAATGAAATGTTTTTGCAAATGTAAGTGCAGTCATCGGACGTCCTTTCCTTTTTACGAACTTTCATTTGTTTTAGTGAGCAGTATAGTTTTGCTGAGTAGTATCGGGTGGATAAAGAGCTAGTAATTTTTTTCCCACCTGTATGGAAATGGGAGTGACGGTGGGTTACAGGATAGGCCTATAGCTGTATTGATATATCCCTAGTGTATAGGGCCACCTCAGCTCCAAGCTGAGTAGTATATCATAGTTTGTACTTAAAGTGTAGAGAAATATATGGTGTTGTTCTTGCACTCTAATGTAAAGGTTGAAGGCGCATAAATAAGTAAAGTGGAAACAAGTGCGAGGAGACCTGCGTGGTGCGTAGATGGAGTTTTTTTATTCCATGGGAAATCCATGTGTAACTGTTTGTTTGAGTGCAGCGTAAATATCTGGGAGACATAAATATTTGAGCGGTGTGATGTGGATAAGTGTCCAACTGTCTCCTGAAAGAGGCTTTAGTAAACCAAATCATGTTTGGAATGTAAGCAGTCTTGAGAGCATTAATGAAATGCAAAAGGAGAACGTGGTGGAGGGAAGTGAGTCGAATATCGAGTAGACCAGACTGTACGTGGATTCAGGTGTAAATTTTGTATGCTACTGGAGTGAAATTGCATTTTGGGACAAAATCGAATAAGAAAATAGGAAGAGTCAACTGGGATGGAATTTGTTGGGATGCGATATTCGAATCACGCACGACCACCAAGTCTCTTTGCATGTCGTCTTCGTCTTTCCTTCCGCTCTTTCTTTCTTTCTCTCTTGCTTTCTCCTCCGCCCTCCCTCTGTCTCTTCTCGCTCTCCCACTTCCCCGACCTCCTCTGCACTAAACTTCACTCTTCAAACGTCCATGTGTGTCTCTCCATGCCCGTACGTGGACGGGAAGAGGAGGATGAGAGAATCCTCATAAAATCCAACTAGCTCTCCACATGGTCTGTGTGGTTATTTCTTCTTGTTTGCCTCGTCTCCTATGTATATGACCCACTCAAGACAAGGCTCAAGAGGAAGACGAGGACGGCTGGGCTGGAGAAGCATTGCATTGGCTGGCTAGTCGCTCTTCTAGTGAATATACATATCATCGGTGAAGAAGCACTGATGGGTAAAACGGGTCTCCATGGAGAGCGTTGTGACGCAAAGCCCATCGTCCTTTTAATCGCATTTGGACTCAAGTCCCAACAGTTACTATTTTACACGCGTTTACAAAAACTCTAAGATGTCACCTTGCGCTTTCAAAAATGTGGAAAAACGAAATCCACATTTGTCCAAACATTTGCAGAAAGTGTAGTTACATTTTCAAACGGACTAGAGCTGATAATTACACTTTTTCACACAAGGCCAAAGCGGTATTTACACTTTTCAAAAATAGTAAAACATAATTTCTTTATTTCAAACAGAAAAACTGATAATAAACTGAGCTTTTAAAACGTAGTACAACTGATAATTATACCTCGCCAAACTTGTGCAAAACTGTTATTTACACTTTCTAAAAATAGTAAAACTGTTATTTACACGTTTTTAAAAATGGCAAAACTGTTGTTGAAACTTTTTTAAAAATAGTAAAACTGTTATTTCCACTTTTTCAAAAATAAAAAGAGATATTTACAAAGGAAAGCATATAAAATGGAAAAGTCGATTCTTGAGACTTGAGTCAAAATGAGACTACGGAAATGCAACGGTTTCGGTTCAAAATGCTTTTAAATGGAAACCGGACTTTGGCCGCAATGCTTCTTCAGCAGCGATATGCAGTTGGGTGATAGAGGTAGTTGGTCTCTATCCCTTCTACTCTCGTGATGTGACTCACCGTGTAGGATCTACTTACTCTGTGTCAAATTCCTGATAAATATTCAATATTCCAAGACTGACGAGTGAAGAATAGCACTTTTTCCCTTCTTCCACAATCATATTCATACCCCGTGGAGTGTAAATCCTTTAGTCTTCACCAATCATCCCTTTTGAATTGTGCTTCACACGTGTGCCTTCATTAAATTCCTTCCAACTCACTCTTCTCTCACGCGCACACACACACACACACACATATGACCTCTTCATCATGAGGTTGAAACAATTTTCAGGGATTTAATTTCAAATCCTATCTCATAACAAGAACAACTACTCACTACTCCTCATACATACGGGATTGTGAAAGTAAATAATCTCTCATGCTATGTACGCCACACGGCACTCGGGCACTCTAGCACTTTGGCCTACTCCTATTCATTTTAAATTTGATTGCCATGCCCAATTCACATCTCCTTTTTTCTTGCTACACCACACAACACTATACCGTGAGCTATATCTATGCTTTAGTTTGCAGTGGTTACACAGCTCTGTACCTCGATCACTGCTGAGGTCGGCTTTCCTTTAAGTAGCCGTAATGTCTGATTGTGAGTTGGTTTAGGTTGCGTAAACTACCTCACAATTCTCAAGGAAATCGTCAATACTTAATTGTGTTCGTAGTCAAGTCATAGCAAGCCTTGCGATAAGAGGCAGTTATTGCATGTTACTATCATAATAGTTTATTCCAATGCTCTTTTACACTACTTTCTTTTGCCAAAATAAAATGAATGATAGAGGTAGAATTTATCCAATGACATTTTATTTGCAAGCAGTTTTTTTTCTTCCCTTCTCTCTTTCTGATAGTAAAAGTTAATGGCCATCCTACCATATCTTAAATATATCTTTAGTGTATACTTGCAGCTAGTTTATACGCTTTCCCTCTCTCTCTGACCCTTATCACTAAATTACCACAAGTACTTACACTTATACGAATCAGGCCATTCTTTAATGGAAATTTATTTTAGTGGATATACATTGCGTAGCCGTGGGCTTCCATTGAAATGTCCGTTCAATTATATAATATGTAATGGGCCTAGTCTACAGTACATACATACGTGACCTACAATTTTACTTCACAGTTTAATTGAATAACTCATGTGTCCGTCCGGGGCCGGGAGCAGGGCAGCATATGGACTCCAGCTCCCTTGAATTCCCCGTGTCATGAATTTTGCAATGCGTAAAGTGTAGCGGAGAAATGAGTAATAATAGCTGAGGAGTTGCAAAGGTTCTTAGACTGGAGTTAATAGAAGCTTGGTGGAGTAGTAATGAACGTGAAGGAATTAAATAGGGATATCTAGTAGAAAACCAAAGCAAAAATCAAATTTTTATTAGGTAATAGGGCACAGTTTTCGGAGTAACATCCTTTAATGTATGTAATTACTTTGTCACTCTCATGCCCCATAATTATTTTCTAGCTCAAGGCCTCTCGCGGTCGACGTGTGGAATGGAAGTGTGTATATGTATATACCGTCCAAGCTTAATCGATAAAATTGCTATTCAATGTTGTGCGCAACATTTAGTAAGTAAAATTGTGGCATTGTTAGAAGGCTTAGAAGTCAGAAACCGTAAGCAGGAGAAAAATATTGACTTTATTTGGAAAATAAACCATATGAAAAAAATCGATGGGCTTTCACTTGGATTAGAGACTCGTACAAGCTTCATGCAGTCACTACCAAAAGCACTTAACAATGCTGTACTATTTGAGGATGTGCATCGCTTTGTATATAGATATTGTATCGTATTATCCACCGGAACCGGTACCGGCACCAGTTGTCATGAAGGGAATTTGTGAGCTCGAGACAAATTCTAGAAACGGCTGCAGCTGACGGTAGTGATGGTAATGGTAATGGAATTCTAGTGTGCAGTATATAACAGTCATAGCAATGAAAACCAGTGAGTTCTGGGTAATTATAACTGTCTGCTACAGTACTGCCAGAGACATAGTTTGGGTCTAGTAGATCTATACCGTATTTATGGGATGTTGGCCAAAGTTAAAAGTACACTATTCTACTTATGTAAGGGGAAAATCACAATCAAAGTCAAATTCTGAATCATTTCTTTTGTGCTGTAGGATCCAGATTGTAGGTGCTAGACTGCCAGGATTTGTCTGGGCATATTAAAAAAACAAGGAGTAGTAGGAGTAGTAAGAGGATTTTAGGAGAATGAATGGTGATTTGCTTTGGTTTGACGGAATAGAAGGCAATGGTTTAATCCAATTGAGAGTGGAAGTTGCACGTGGGTGAAAATCCTTTATGCGCTATGGGCAGCCTTAGGAAGTGAAAGTTGATGGTGGGGTCTTGCAGCAGGCTTTGCTTTATGGTTGCCTAGCCTTCGGCTTAGAAGCTCCTTTCTTTTTTTCAAGTGAATGTGATCAAGTCCTAAGTTTAGTATTATTAGCGTGGAGAGAAAGCTTTTGTTCGGCTTCCAGATTTGGCTATTTTTTAACGGCTCACCCCCCCCCCCCCATATATCTGTACTGTACAGACGACGTATTTCTAACCATAGAACTTCCCCGGCCCACCATCCACATGAGTAGATATTGACGTTCCCTAGCATGCTTTGGACTCAAGTTAATTTTGTTTTGTTACGAGCACGTTTTGATTTTACAAAACACAAGGACGGAGGAAAGATCTCTAAGGAGAAATCCTCAATGACTTCTTGTCTCTTTCCACCACCGCAACAGATCGACAGACGAGAGTAAATACTCTTTGGCGTGCATTCCATTCCATTCCAGAGCAGAAGATCCACTCCGTCTCCGCACAGAGATACATTCCCCAATCTCTCAAGAAATTGTGGAGGTACGTGCTGCCGTTGGGGGACGGAAGTATCTATGGATGTACATGATGAAGTAATGGGCCAAGTCAGAAATAATATGGTTTGGACGCAGGCACACATATGACAGACATTGTTAAGAGCATGAATACGCCATGTCTCTTGAAGGAATGTGTGCTTGCGGTTGTAGTTGAGTTTCATGGGACGATTTGAATGTGCGCCCTCGTCATTCCTGTCTTAGTGCTGTTTAGTGGATATTGTAGATTGCAGTAGCCATGGCCATGGCGTTGACTGGAAGGGAAGAGAGAAAGGGAGCAAGAGAGAGAGGGAGAGATATATTCGAGTATATGGCAGTAGTTCAGGTTTTGCTGTTACAGCAAATGTTCTGGACTCTCCTTGCTGGCCCTTGGATTCTTACAAGAGCCAGGACGGAGGGAGGGAAGCCTGAAATGGAGCCTCTGAAATATATATCTGTGGGGGGAGATAGGGCCGGGGTCGGTAAATGCATGGTGCTGTGGCTACGTGCGTGGGGAAGATATGTGTGAGTACTTAATATGAGTTATAAGAGCTACATGTGTGGTTTCCACTCCTCGTCTCACATCCTAGCTGTAGTAACAAAGATGTCAAGATAGAGGCTCAGTGATCGTAGATGCCGCATCCTCATTTTTCTTCTTGGATCCCATGGTAACAGACCCATCCATAGTTTAATCTGTCCCTCTGAATTCTCCTTTCTTCCAAGTGAGTACATATAGGTAGACTCTATCCTCTCTCTCTTTCTATCTCCCTTGTGTCCGGACCAGGCCGATCAGTGAATTTTCCAAAATCCCTTCGCGGGACAATCTTTCATGTTGAAATATATGTCGTGGAGCTCCATCTTTCTACTCTAAATTCTTTTTGGTCCCTATGTAGGGCTAGGGATGAAGCTATGGGTTTGTATGTGCTTATGCAGTGTGCTCGTGGAGCGTTGAAAAGTTTCTTGGCTACGGCAACTTGCTGCTTCCATAACTTACGTTGCTGACTTGGAGCTGTAGTAGGAAGTATTTAATTATATAGTGCTGTGGAATTCCAGAAGCAAAAACCGGAGGAGTAGAACGATCAAGGAAAATAAGTTGCGAGTGACTGCTGCCCGCCTGCGTGTGTGTGCAGAGTTGAAGCTTGAGACAAGAAATATTTGTAGTCATTTGATAAGGCAGAGAAACTTACTCGCTCACTCACTCGTCTATTTTGACATCAAAGCTTGAGTGTAAAAGACTAGCGTCTACTTTTCAATTTTGATCCATACAGTGATTGTGACACAGGTATTTTGTTCTTGACTCTCCCACAGTTTTTACTCTCCCTGTCCATAGAGCGGACGACCATGGGATTGTACAAGTAGAGAAAAGCTATGTATTGATTTCCGGTTACACTATCCGCCCGACCATTAGTCCAGAGACAACAGACCATAAATCTAATTTCTGAAGGCTTCTCCAAAAGGGATGAAGGAAACATTTTTTTAGGGCCTCCTCATGCTCTTGGCACTAAGGAAATGGATGTGGGGCAGCAGTTTGGGATACTAGTGCTAATTTCACTCTGTCACAGTTTAAGTAGGGAAATGAATTTGAATAACAATAAAATGCAATGTCTACAAATGAGTATTGATTTTAATGACGGTGATGTTCTTTGATTTCCTTGCAGTCCCAGCCCACAATCAGAAAGCTAGAATGCTCCTCAAGTGTGATTATCCTGGGGATCTGCTTCCTGGCATTATTTCATCTCCGACTGAGTCTGATGGGTGGGTTTGAACCGCCAAAATTTGCCAAGGCAGATAATCCCACAGCTCATCACCCAAATCTGTGCACAAGATTTGCAACGTTTCTATTCCTCCCCATACTAAACTTATTTCTTCTGGTATACCCCTATCGACTTAGCTATGATTGGTCAATGGAGTCAATCCGACGAGTGGAAGACATCGCGGATCCCCGTAATCTTATCACAGTGCTATTTTATTTTTTCCTGGTTCGACGAATAATCTCAAGTTTCAGACTAGTCAATAAATCAATGGGACCTGGAGAGAGTGAAATTGGAATAAATCAGCAGCAGATGCAGCAGCAGCCGCCACAGCAGCAGCAGCAGCAAAGCCCCTTGAAAAATACGTGCAGTGTCTGTTGGTTTAGTTCTCCTAATCAAAAGTGTAGTGGTAACAACAACAATTCCATCATGTGTGCTCCCGGTTTGGAGGAGGCGGGCGGTGGCGGCGGCGGCGGAATGGGAGTGCGGAAGGGCTTCACGGGAATTCATCATCATCAATCTCAAATGCGCTCTCAGAAACAATCTCGAGGAGCTGGAGGACATTCTAAATTCAGTGCCTCGAACAACAAATTGTCGAAAGCATTAGGACGAGCATTGAGAAGACAAGCGCCATCACTCTCGACGACTGGAGGTCAGCTCTCCCTCACGTCCTCCTCCGCCCTCCAAGACGCATCCCTGCCCGGCGAGCACGGAGCTTTCCTCCTCGAACTCGCCTTCCTCATCTTCCCCTTTCTACCTGCCACAAATTTATTTTTCTACGTCGGCTTCGTGATTGCGGAGCGAGTGCTCTACATGCCTTCCGTGGGCTTCTCTCTCCTCGTGGGCCACGGCTTCCTTCAGCTGTGGACGCGGTCTGAGAGGCGGCCGGGCTCTCGCTCCCGAGTGCGACAGCTCCTGGTGACGGGTGGGCTGGTGACTCTCTTGTTTTTGTGTAGTCGAACGGTTCGGCGGAATGAGGACTGGCGGGATGAGGAGGAACTTTACAGTTCCGGAATAAGTATCAATCCACCCAAATCCTGGGGCAACCTAGGCAATGTTCTTAGTAGTCAGGGACGGACATCGGAAGCGGAAGTTGCGTATCGACAAGCTCTTCGCTTCCGCTCCAACATGGCCGACGTGCACTACAATCTGTAAGACTCTCCAACTTTCCTCTCAATATTCCATCCAAATCCTTCTCTATTTTATGTGTGCATGCATACGTAGTTTTGATTTTTCAAAAATCCACCATCAGTCTGAGTTATCATGGAACATTAGGACGTAAAAATAGGGCAATTCTTTTTAATTTCTCTGTATAAATTTATAGAAGCACTTACGACTCCGACTCCGTCGCTCCCATCCCGCATCAATAGAGTTTAAAAGTTTGTCTTTGACAGAGAGCCATTCAGCTGTTGGGTATAGGCCAAAAGCTAGTGCTATCTTCATCCCCACTACTGTCTCCCGACTGCTGACTGCCTCGGAATAAGAAAATATTGAACTATGTCATTTTAGAGGGGAAAAAACTTTATAGACCTTCATTCCTTTCAGTCCTATTTACTATCTTTGGCTGTCAAAGCCCAGATTACGTTGTACTGTCTGAGTAGTCTTTTTTAGCTTCGGAAATACACTCATACTCAAATTAAATCCTGGTCGTGCAGTAGTGCAGTACCAGTGCAGTAGTCCCAGTCAGTTAATACGGACGCCTTCCGAAATTAAACTCAAAGGACATGGAGAGAGAGTGAGAGAGAGAGACATAGGGAATCTAGTCGGAAGTCTCTCAATGAATATGCATGTCGTGGGTCTGCGGTGAAAGTTAGTGGATTGTAAGGCGTATGTGGCTTTTTAGGGAAAAAGGCCGACTCAAAAGATTTTTTTTTCTCTCTCTCTCTTCTTCTTCCATTACGAGCGACCAAGACTAAATAGGGATCTCTGCATCTGACATCTCAAGTAATAGTGTAACCGAATAACCATTTTTCTGATTTCCACTTGCCACTGAAGCGAACCATTCCTTCCAGTGAAAAAATTTCCTCTTGACAAACAAAACACCGTTTACATTAGACGGAACCTATAGATAGCTACGTAGGTACCATGCTACATATGCCTTAGTCTTCCATGGGTAATCCAGTCACTTGAATTCCTCTTCCAGTTCATTATATAGCGGGGTAGCACTTGGGACTTTATACTGCACGATATATACTACACGACTAGGAGAGCGGCAGACAGACTGCCGTTCCGTTATTTAACAGTCAAGATGGGGGACGTGGAGCTTTGGGCTGTAAATGTTTAGAGTAGAGTAGACACTACTTACAGTCGACTGCCGAATACTACTACTGCTACCACCACTGCTTCGTCCTGGGAGAAACAAGGAGGGAAAAAATATATGCATGGACAGATTCCCTCCAGCGGTACAGCATAAACTTGGATATAAAGTTGTTCCCGGGTTACCCACTGGAAGATTAACTAGGCAGGAGGTATAGCGGGTAAGCATAGGTTGGATATGTAGGACCACTGCTCAGCGACCGACTCCTGGAGCTGGAGTAGCAGTAAAGTAGAGGCTGGAAGCAGAGGCTATGGTGGAAATCCAAAAAGCAGATTGCATGTGCGGCCCCATTATGATGTGACACAGAGTGAGAGAGACAGGAGCTCAGCTTGACAGTTGCAAGAAAGGTGTGAATGAATAATTGAGCAAGTTTAATTTACATATGGATGTATTTATTTATAGGGGCCTCGTTCTGGAAGGGCAAGGGAGACTGGATGAGGCATTGACTTCCTATCGATCCGCCATTCATTTTCGACCTCTACTAGCACGTGAGTAACCTGCTCTCTTTCAGAATTCTTGACTTCTATTTTTTTATCACTCTACATATACATTTACATGTGAACCTGGGTACTTCCCTCGTCGTGATCTTCGTCGTTCACTTGGACGGTATACTCTGTGTAACTCCGGATGAGTTGGAGGAACGACATTCTTTTATTTCCATCTCTCAACTCGTGTAACTTTGAGCCAGAATATTTGGTTTAAGACGCTCTGACTTGAATCACAACAAGTCGTCTCTTCCACTTTGAGTAAATTGTCCAAAAAACTTTGTGCATAAAATTATACGACACCACTTTTCACGTCTTCCTTTTACTAATTGTCACCCAAAATTTACTTATCCCTGTCCCTACAACTTTTCAAAGAGGAAAGGCCGACTAGCCCTTGTCAGTCCACTGCCACCATTACGAAGGACACTGCAATGTGTGGGAACTGTCAAAAATTTTCGTGATATGAACTTTATGATAATATTGAATAAGGAAAGGTTGGTTCAAAGTCTTGGGACGGGGAATTTTTGAACACGCATATAGGGCAGTATGAGAAGGTACAAAAACAACCATATGGGTTTCCCTTTGTTGATTTAAATAAAAAAAAATAGTATGATTTTTCCTTTTGTCTTTGCGTTCATTTGAAGGAGACTTGATATAAAATGTAAAAAAAATAGGCGGAGAGTTTGCTATGGGGTAGAATCGATTAGAAACTACCACCAAACTCTTTTCAAATAAGTGTAGGTATATATGTATGCATGAAGCATGTATACGTATAATATGGCCAGAAACACATCGTATTGGTCTTTGATGAAATGTAAACATTAGCAGGTCCTTCCAAGTTTTTTCTTACATGCTTGAAAGTTGAGCGCGCTCTGAGCTGTCTTCACGAAATGCTTCCCTGCTGTTTTCTCTTTCATTATTAACCTTTGTGGATACTCCACAGTGGAGTAGGATTGTAGTGTCTAGATAAATACTTACGTGACTATCTCTACCTACCTACATACATACTTTATGTCTCAAAGAAATAGAGGGAATTCTTCCATTTTTTTAAACTCTAGAATGCAAGGAGACTCAAGTATTTCTGCATACCTATGTTTTACTGCCAGTGCAATTCTATCAGTATGCCTATGGGTTATGCCGTCCTTATGAAAGGAGCAAACTATTCACACAAAAAATCCATTGTGAGTTTCCGTTGAGGAAATAAAAAAAAAAGAGAGAAAAAGTATGGGTTAAAGTAAATGATCATGGTTTCTAAGATTTTTCAGTACTCTTGTTCTTTTCCTCTCTCCTTTCTATGCTTTCTACTGTATGCATGAGTATGTATGCATGTCTGCTTAACTTCTCTAAATTCAGTGCAGATGTGCCATTGAGGGAATTTTGCTTTCAGAAGCTGTTCCAAACTTGTTTAAATGTATTTGTATAAAATTAACGGGAAGATTGAAACTTTACTCAAGTAAAAGGATAAGAAGGACAAAGTTTGAATACTAAAAGAACAAGATTGCATTTCAATTTGTATTCCTTCTTCATTTTCCTCTGTTTTTCCTGCCAATCGCATCTCTCTCTCTCTCACCTTCTCAAGGCGGATTTCGCCATTCATACATGCTCGCACTCGTGATCTTCTCTCGATTCCCCCTCAACAACAACTGTATGTACGTGTGTATGTAGCTCAACAAAGAGCCCGCACTCTGCAATGTCCTAGTATAAGCTGGGCTACTGTTGTGGGAATTTTGCCGTAGGATTTGCCAATCTGTTTTTGCCCTGGAATTTGTTTACTTCGTTATCTTAGTCACTCTTCGGTTTTACTTTTAATTTTACTTTCACTTTCTGTCTGTATTGTGTACATCACTGTGATCTCAAATTACAGAATTACAGATACTTGCAATTAGGTTAGAGCGGGACTTTAGGGTGGTTTTGGACGGGGAATGCATAGGATGGGATTCCGCTACCTATCCTGAGGGTCTTCCTCGGATTATTGTGTGCACACTTCTGTAGTTTACTTGTTAGTGT
The DNA here is from genome assembly GCA_034695205.1 of Dicyrtoma fusca. Taxonomy (NCBI): domain Eukaryota; kingdom Metazoa; phylum Arthropoda; class Collembola; order Symphypleona; family Dicyrtomidae; genus Dicyrtoma; species Dicyrtoma fusca. The sequence goes on along the minus strand of JAQFZC010000288.1, from coordinate 45,940 downwards.
AAAATAGTTGTTCGAAAAGCAAAAGGTTTAGAGAGTTATAGGGGTTTTAATTTCAGTTAATTAGCACTGTTTACTTCATGCATGGAAATGGTGCAGGGAGTTTTGACCCGCATACCAACTTCGTCAACGTCACCGTCTGATCTCTCATGTGTACCCAAAATCCCTTGCTCAAAAGTTTCGACTGCACTCCTAACTGCCATTGTGATCGTATCAGAAACAGCATGCAAATGTATGAAATGTTGAATGTTGAAACAAAAATTACATGGTGAAGCGTAGGTCCATGCAATAAATGTTGTATGGTACAACATATAGCAGAGGATACTGCCTTGCAAATCTGAGATTATTCGATTTCAGCTATGGCATGTTTCTCAAAAAAATACTTTCATAATTTTTACAAAAGGCAAAACTATATTTTAGCCTTTCCAAACAAGACAAAACATTACGTTTACACATATCTTTTATGTTTGAGTCATCCCAAACGACAAAAGACAAGCGGTTTCAACACTGTCTGTACAGTGTACAGACCAGTTAGAAACTATGTACCAGATAAGTACATATAGGTATGTATGTAGCGAGTCTTTCTACGACGGTCGAAACTGAAAGGCTCCGCGTGATGCTATCGTTCAGCTTAGTGGACCATTCTATAGAATAAATGCATAATACATGCCAATGTCTATATCTAAGTCTATCTACGTGGGTGTACAATGGCGAAGCTATGGTGATCCTTTGCGTCATTTATAACAATCTCCATTCTATTTGTTGGACAAGCGGCCCTGTGAGTCTAGTGAGTGAGAACATAATTGTTTTCGTGCTTGCCAGAGTCAGCGAGCGTTATTGTGGACGGAGGCTTTTGTCTTGGGCTCTGTGAGTGTGTAGTATTTGAGTCTGGAGAACAAGTATGAAACTAAAAGTCCTTTCTACAATATTTAAGATGCTGTCAAAACAATACATTAATTTAATCTTTATAAACTTTTATCTTTATCTGATATTCAACAGATTTTACTCCCGCAGATTTCCCATAGTGAACGTGAACTGTGAGCAATTTTTAGCTTGATGTTTTTCTCCTTTTCTTCCTCTCCATATATAGGACTTGTTCCGCTAGAGTCAAGTCAAAAGCAAAATTCATAAACTTAAAGTTTCTTGAGAAGCTCCCATGATTTTTAGGTGTGAATCTGGTGGATGTTACTTGTTTTGTACTTCTTCCCTTTTGAATTTCTTACTCCAGCTATTATCCTCTTGTGTAGAGAAAAGAGAAAGTTTTTTTTGTTTTCATACTCCTTGTCGCTTTCTCTCTCTGTCTCACGCCGTCGAAGACGAAAACTTTTCAAATTTTACTCAAAGTTTATTCCGTCCTTCCCTATATACACACATGTCGAAGAACATGCTGAGCGGAACCAGCTGATTATATGTGTAAGCAGCCCGATTGTCCTTCAGATACACTTTCGCAATGACTGCCACTACGATTGTATGTCGACAACGACTGCGACCACGACCACCACTACGCCTACATCCCCGGACATTTGAATGCATCTGTAAATTTAAAACTTTCCCCAAATGCCTGTGGGTTTTCTTCTCTTTTTTAGCTCTAGTTCTCGTGTACAAAACGCGGTGTGTGTGTGTGCTCCACTTTCCCATAAGTATTCTTGAGCCATATGTTCATAGCTTGGGAGGAGACGCAAAACTATGGATGTGCTTTTCATTCTGAGCAACAACAGCAAAGGGACGCCGTGCCTTCTGGCTTTCCACAAATTCAACATGGCACTGGCTTTCCAAACGGTTAGAACCTTACAATTAATATTGTGATAACATTTCGCCCTTTTCTAAGCATACTTTAGTGAGACATCTTGTCTTTTTGTCTTTTCAAAATAGTGTAAGTTTAAGTTTGTCCATTTGAAAAAAAAACGAATTTGAGTCGGGTAGTCAAAAACGCTGTCTAGCATGTTCGTCATTCTTCTTGTAGTGCATTTTCGTATACAGAATACAGTAAGTCACTTTCCAATAAGAAATTGTGGATTATCCAAAGTTTGCTTCTTAAGCCAAGACATTTTCCACTTTCACTTGCGCTTGAGAGAAAACTTGGTTGATTTCCTTCGTACGTAATTATATACATAAACTAGGTACGTCGCTTGTATTGTTTGGTTCTCGAAAGTGCGGGTGTCAGGCGCCTGTATTGAACGGTCCCGGGTTGGTTTAGTCTACTAATGTGGTCGTGCAAACGATTGCACATGGACAAGATGCTCAACATTCAAAGGGGTTGAAGTTGGAATTGAAATTGAAAAATAAAAAGAGTCAGATGAACAGATCCAATCTCAGCCCTCGTTTGGCTTCCTTCATTTCCATTTTTACATTGAGTCTACATAGTGCAACACATACAACCAAAGATATATATAGCAGTATAAAAAATAAATATCCAGTTTAGCTTTTAAATTTTATGAAGGGTGTAAATGTGTCTAGCGCAGAGTAGTAACAGAGAGAGAGAGACCCAAAAGAAAGCTGAGAGAGGAGAGAGAACGGGGGAACAAAGTAAAATAGCAACTATAGAAAATAAAGGAAGAACTCCTTTGTACGCCAACTTGTTTCCCATGATCTTTTCCATGCGCTCCACTAATTAATTATTATAGTAATTATTATAATGTGATACTGCATGTAGACCAAAAAAGGGAAGATTATTGTATAATGTACTACATGGTAGTCTATACTCCGAAGTCCGAACATGTTCTAAAGTTTAGATGTAGCATAAATATATAGGCTTGAACTACAAGTGTAGTTTTTGGTTTTTAAAGAGTGAAAGTTTTCCTTGATACAGTCGTGGAATAGACGCCAAAACGACAAGGGAATCAGTCAACAGGAGCATCGCATTATCGATCTTTCACTCCAACTTTCACAGTACGTTTTTTCTCGTCCACGTAGAAATTCTGCACAGCTTGTTCTGTCCTATATAATTGTGTCTCAGCTTAAGTAACTACAAACCTCGACTTATTGTGGCTTCGAATAGCAGTCAGAGAGAGAGAGACAGAGAGAGAGAGAGAGGAGAGAGAGAGAGAGAGAGAGAGAGAGACGGTGGAAGGTAGAGAATTACTTGAGCCAGCACGTAGGTATACTTGTGTCTTTACAGTCCCTTTCGCTTTTATTTGTGACTGCCTCGTTGCTGTTGCTACTGCTGCTACTGCTTCTGCTTCCGCGGATGCAGTCGCCTTCTTTCCATTCATGTTACACATTACACATTATTATGTATCGTATTTATAATGTTATAATGTGACGTGGCAAATTGTTTCCTTAGCTTCTGAAAGGAGAAACAGAAGGAAACTACTGTTGGAGCAGGCAAGAGAGCTCCCCTGTTTACTCTGAGCAGGGACTATGAAATAATTATTGTAGCTTGCTTCTCCAGCACACCATTCACCATAGTTATATGGCACTGTAGTGTGCACACATAGTTGGCACACATGACAAGGTTCACAGCTAATTTTTAGATATTTTGCTCATACAATGTTGAAGGTGTTAAACATGATTATTACTCTGCCTAAATGCGCTTCTACTGTATATACAGCACACGATTCGAACAAGGAGCGTTTCAAATATGACGGCAACCGACTTAGGATTTTAAAAAGAGCTTTGAAAAAAAGTGAGAAGTACACGCAGATTCAAAAAGTGGGCAAAAGTAGGTTTAACTTTTTTAAACGGTTCAAAAGCTCCATATGCGCATTTTGAAAAAGTGTAAAAACGTAATTTCAAAAAATGCCAAAAATAAATGTCAAACTTTTGAAAGGATGCAAAAAGAACATGATAATTGATCATTTCGACAATATCATTTCTACGACGTCATACTCATACCTGAAAGAAAGGCCTCTAAATGCTAAATGAGCCGCTGATAAGGTATATAGCCAGCTGAATAGACTATAGGTGACTGTAGGGAATATATGGGGAATATTTGAGGAGCATTATGGATGTAATGCATTCATAATGCCGGTTGTGCAGCTTAAGTTTTCAAGTTTCTGGCTCTCTACAGTTTACACTACACTAGTGTTTTTGAGTGGAAGCGCAAGTCCTTGCACAACTTAAAAAGATGGATTTAGACAGGCATAAAGTATATATGGGAAAATGTGAGGAGCTTGGCGGAGACTGTCTCGAGTCACACACACACAACTTACGTCGGCATAAGAAGACATAGACGGAAGGAAATCCTATCTCATTGTTCCTCTCACTCTTGACTCGCGGAGGTAGTTTCGTATGGAGAGGAGAGAGAGGAAGATGGCAGATGGATGGATGAGTGTAATTACTCTGACACAGTGTGTAAGTTGCGACCTCATTAAATTTTGTTGCGTATTCCTCCAAACACGTTCGTTCCTTGTCGCTCTCCCAATCCCGATCCACAACAGGCTGGGGAAAGCGAGGCTCAGCATCCCTCTATATATTGCTCTCCTGTCGAGCTCCCTCCAAAACTTCCTCGCAAGATCTACGATCCACGTCTCGTCTCTTAAGAATGAATACAACAACGACAACGACAACGACAAGGACATGTCTGTGAGAAACAAGGTTTTCCTCTTTATATTATAATATGCTTGGGGGAATATCTTTACTTTCTCTCCTCATGTGCATGCATGTAGGCTGGGTTCCGTGCCTCTGAGACGGTGGTTCTTACAGTATGGCTGGCAGTCGCTGCCTCAGCCTCTCCCAACATTTTAATTTCTTTCATTGCCATCAACCAAAACCAACGATTCCATTTGGTCACGCGTACACTACCACTTTTAGGCGAGTCAGTCAAGTGTCTACGTAAGCAGAGAGCGCGGCGAAAGAAGCAAAATCAAGTGCGACCCAAACACTATCAAGAAAAGGCACGCGCATTACGTGAGCCTCAGGATTTATTAATGTGCTGTGTAAATGCAGTGTTCAATTTTCAAGAATATGACCGCACATGTTTGCATACCTATGTTACACCTATTAAAAAGCGTCCAAATAGGAAACTTAATATTTGTTTAAAAATATGTGCAAATAGAATATTTTTGCAACTTTTCAAAAACATGCAATTATGAAATTTTTCAACTTTTCAAGAATTTGCTTATGTCTTTTTGGACCTTTCCAAACCTCATAAATTCGACATATTACAATATTAATTAGAAAAAATGAGCAAATTAGCTCCTTCTAGTAAGTGTGAAATGTATCCTTTGAAAGCTGTTGCCTATGTGTCACTTTGGTTCTATAGCCACGATATTCTGCTTCTGCACACAACTAAAAACAGAATCTCGTTGGTTCACTTCCCTTCAGCCTCCAGCCCTCCTTGGTTGAGTTTCACATTTTGACTGGTACTTGCAAATGAGGCTAGGAAGAGCAGTAAAATAGGGATCACAAGAGACATGACATGAGGATGGTGTGAAAATTGACTTTACTCGTGTATGTAGGTCGTAAGAATTTTTTTATATGATTGTTATAGGCACTAGCGGCCCTCATAACTATGCTGTGGGAGCTCAATCATTGTGCATGCTCGTAGAAATTTCTGAGGCATTGAGCAGTTCACTTTATTTGACATTTTGAATTTGGTTGGTTGGTTTGGTTGGGTTCAGCTCGAGGTTGAGTTTGCCTAGAGAGAGAGAGAGAGAGGAACGCGAAGTGAGAGTTTCTCCCAAAGGACGACAAGGACCATTCCCACATTACTCAGTTTTATGACTCAAACAATCAAAATTTATGATAGTCTGGTTAATAGAGAATGAAAGTGCAACAATAATTATTTTAGCGGAAATAATAATATATTGCATTGCATTTCTCCCTGTATGAGCCCTCTCATTGTTTCCACTGTCACATTTTATGACAGGGTTTTCTTTTTTGTTTTACAACTCTCCTCTATTCTGTTCCCCGTAATTTTTTTCGAATTCAAACTTCTCGTCTCTCACGAAAGATGAAGCACTTAAGAAGCAGTTAAGATGCCGTTCTTGATTATATTACAACATTCCCTTTCTTCATTGTTCTCATGATTGATGATTAATTCAAGTCTCACCACCAAGTTTTTTTATGTTAGTGGCTATAAAATAGACGGAATTATTTCTATGGTGACATTTTTATATTTTTATTCCACTGCGACTAAACACCTAAGGCTCATACGGACTCATTCCATGTATGCACAAGAGCTTACTACAACACAATAGGATCAGGTGTAGGTTATATATTTTTGCATACCGTATGCCTTTGATTAGTTCCCCAGAGAAAGTCACAGTGAGTGAAAGTATCTTTTTGTTTCAAAAACTACATTCTAAAATGTCAATTTGTACTAGGACCCCGTTTGAAAATTGCTGAAGTTATGCTAAGCTAAAAACACCAGTTCGTTTTTTAACTGTATCAATTTTTTATATTATACAGATATAGTTTGTCTAATTAAATTTATAAAGGCCTATTTTCGATTTTTAAAATATGTTTTACTTTCTATATAGAATGAATATTTCCACGAAATGTATGTATCTTGAAATTTATTCCCAACAACATCAGAAGTGTAAAATCTTAGGGATCATTGTAAAATTCAAGACTTATGCTTTCATAGATAATGACTTTGAGCGCCTCTGCGTACTCAGTAACCACTCGCCCATTAGCGGTATGCTTGTATTAGAAACGGAAGGAAAAGAGAAAGCTGGAAAGGAATGGGCATTGTTTAAAATTGATTCGAATTCTCGTATTTACAGAGTTGCAGAAGTGCTTCTGTCCCTCGTTTAACACCTACAAATGTGGGTATATGTAGTATTTATGAACCTGGCTTCACATATGCCGCATGTTGTATGAATGAATGTGTGTGTGTGAATGAGTGTGGGAAATTATGGGTGCGCATCCCTTTATGGTTCTCTTAGAGTTGGGACTGAGGCAGGACAGAGTAGTGAGGAGACGACGACCACCGGGAGAAGAGGGAAAGATCAAAGTAAGTAATTAAGAGCAGGAGTAAAATTAATAAGAATTTATTTTCTACAGCAGCCATAGACAAAATACAATAAGCCTGGGTTATTTATTCAGAAATGTTTCGCTTCGTAATTATTCCTGAGCACAAGGGAGAAGAAAGGGTTAAGGGGAGCGAGGAGACAAGGGACTTGAGCAAGACAAATATATTGCTGGTTATTAGGCAGAGAAAGATAGAAATAATCGTGGAAGTAGAAAGCAATTAATGTAGAATAATTAAGAGAAAATGTACGCATTAGTTTGTCCTTCCAGGAGGGATTTATTCCACATTCATGTAGTCCAACAGATACAACAAAACAACTCTCCACTCCACTCACGAGCCCTCAGCCCCTCGTCCCCCTTGTAGCACACAACTCCCCAGCACACACCCGCTATCATGTAGTCACCACGCGGAACGCGGAGGGACAAAGCTACCCTTTCCAATAAACACGCGAAGGCAAACGCCTCTATCTGCAGCCTCGTCTTCCTTACATTTTATTTTTCTAAAAGGATGCAAAGGCTCGATTTTAAATTTTGCGAAAATAAGTCAAATGTATTTTAACAAAAAGTGGCCAATCACTCTGTCTAAATACATGTTTTGGAAAAGATGCAAAATGGCCTGTTTGGATATTTTTGAAAAGATACAAAATGTCCCTTTTGTATGTTTTTGATAAGATGCAAAATATATTTAAAAGCCACATTAAAAAATATTTTCTCGCCAGGGAAACTAAAGATGGGATTCAGTAGTAGTATGTAGTATTTAAACGTTAGTTTGTTTCGTCCCTCACTATGTAATTGTATTAATCAAAGGACCATACAACCGTCGACGAGGGAAATTTATCAACCGCAAAAATTGTCTTTCTCCAGGTATAGCACTTCAATTAGTGCTCTAAAATACTGTGATTGGTCGATCCAATTTATAAACAGACGTATTGAATTCAAATGAGTTTCGTCCCGATTCAAAGAATTATCAGGATATTACATGGCGTGAAACCATTTCTCATTGAAACGAGAAACGTAGCTAGTTACTTTATTCAAATGTTCTTCATCTGAACTTTTAAATGACACCAGCCTAAAATCAAAATCAGAATCCTCAGAGTCAAACATTTTTCAAAACTAATTAATGATTAAAACAAGGCTCCTGAACAGTCTTCGACAGCAGTTACCGTTGCCACCCGACTTACAAGTAAAATTGTACAATTTATTTCTCCCGTGTCACGAAACGCGCATTTAAAGCTTGTTCATCTATGCTACCAGCGTGCATATCTCCATTTCCAAAATTGCACATAGAGTATTCCTCGGGGAAAAAAGATAATTAAATAATATTTCCTCATGAAAAAAAAAGATATCATCGAGAAAAAAATATACTTTCCGATCAAAAGTAACTCGAAAATCTGTTACTTAATTCTTTCAAAACTTGTGTAATATACCATTTCTTAATGTCACTACGCTATGCTGTACAAGTGTAAACTTTCTTTTTAGTTTTTTTGAGAATGTTTTAAAAAATGAGTCACTTTGCGTCCTAAGCTACAAAAGTATCAAATCTTTCACTGAAGCATGCATGTATCCATGTACGGACTTTGTTTTGGAGATGTCTCGGGGAAACATATCGTTGCCATGTACTCGAGGATGCATAATGTCATCCTGGATTGGAGTCTCTGAGAAGTACATTGAAACTCTCTCACTTTCACTTCCCCAGCCACACAAGGAGACACACATTTCCCTCCAGAGTCAGAAGAGCAGTTGGATAGGAAAAGACCAGCTATTTATTATCATCATACGTTGGAGCATGCAGTCCAGAGAGTGAAGAGCTAAAGTCCATTTATTTAGTGACAAAGAGAGAGAGAGAGACAGAGAGCGAGGTACCTACATACGTCTGCACAGAAAGGATTGTTCCTGCAGTCAGAGAAAAGGGAGCTTGTTGTGTAAAAAGGAAGCTGGAAATGCCATTCTTCAGCTCATGTCTTGACTCACACGCATAAAATATGGCAATTGTATTTAAAGTGCTCTTTTGGTCATTATTCTGGAGACTATCTTTTGAGGAAATGAAAAATGCTACTTGTGTCCATGATAAATTTCAAGAGTTCCTTGGTGCACTCCGATTACCATATCGTCTTCCCTTATTTCCTTCTCTCTGGACGCCTTCCCATCCTCCACTCGCTCCTACTTTCTCTCTTATATCATCCTCAGGGATTCAACGTTGGCAGCCATGTCTTTGTCTCTCACTTCCACCATTCCCATTACTATCCCTCCAACCCGACTTAGTTCATCACTCAAGGAGCAAAGTGACTCTTCTCTAAAAACTCCAAGCTAAATTGAACTATCCAGCACTTTAAGCGCAGCTCGCTTACATTCTACATTTTGGCACCAAATCAAAAACATGTAAATAGGACATTTTACTCTTTTTCAAAAAATTATATATAAATAGCTCAGTTCTCTCTACTGTCTTTTTTAAAAACTCTTGGGTGGTACATTGCCATTTTTCAATAGATTTGTAAATATTGAATTTTCATTTTTTCAGACATACTTAGTAGAAACTGCATTTTGTTTTTTTCCAAAAAGTGCATTCAAGGCGTTTACTAGTAGCGTGCAAATGAGTGTAAAAACTCTTTTTAAAATCTTTTGTTCAAAAACGTATTGATGCAAAAAAAACAAGTAAGAACGCGATTCGAGAAAATTTCGTTTCAGGGGGGGCAGGCCCTGATTGGCACCTTTCACTTTGTAAAAGCTTTGGAGCCTGGCCATTTTGCTTCTTCGGTGAGGACGGGGCTATAATGATGACTGTGGCATTGGAGGACATGGGATGAGAGGGTGATGTAATTCTCAGTGAAGATATGTTTCGTCTGCGGTCCAGAACTCCATGACTTTCATACCAGCTTTCTTTCCTCTCGTCTACTACCACATAAACCGACTGTCTGCCTCCCCTTCCCCTGACCCTGCAGCAACAGATGGTGACTCCTACTCTATGTATAGGTTGGATGGATTCCTCTGTAGTACTTCAAACCTTCCTTCAGTTCAACTTGAATAACTTTTACCAATGTAGAACTCTGCTTGTGTACATATGTGTAGTTATACATCACCCAGACACACTTGTCCTCATTCAGCTACATCTCGAGTGTCAGAAATGGTAGGAAAAAAATAAACTCAGCTCAAGTGGACTTTTATTCTTATTTCTATCTTCTATTGTAGACTTGAAAAGTCCTTTCGGAGGAATTTTTCAAGTGAATCTCTACAAGTGTAATTGATAAAATCCAAATATTGATTACTTTTTCATCATTCCTTTACTACTTTTCCTTTTGATTGTCGATTTCAAGCTTATTGCTAATCAAAAAAATTATTTCAAACAATGCATGATAGAGAATATGAGAATGTGCTCTGATTTATGTTGAAGAAGACGAGCTTAGAAAGTGAATTATGTGCTCATAAAAAAACATTGGTTTTTGGTTTACTCTGTATGACGTTAACCCACTTTCTCCAGGTCGTAACTGAGTGTATGATCAGAGGTAAAGAAGTATGCAATAATAATAATTACTTTCTGCGTTCAATAATCTGACATAATAAACTTTTTGAGTTTCAACAGAATTTCACAACTAAACAATTAAATTAAAATGAATTTTCCCCAATAATTCAACTTTGTCATCCCACCGCAATGCAATCCACCCATCTAATCTAATGAATTGAAATTAATTATTTTGGTGATCAAGCTTCGACAACGGAATACGTGCTCAATCTGTATGCTTTTACAGCCACACAAAACAATATAATATTACCATCCTATTGAACTTGAGGAAAATAATAAAGTATGTATTAATTAAAATTCGTACATACTTGTACCGACTCTACCGACACTGCATTTGTAAATAATAAATTTAATTGATCCGGAATTTAATTAAATTCTATTGCAATGGGTAATCTTCTCTGATTTTAATATCTGTTGGAATGTTGAGGTAAATTAATGGTTTGGAGCTTATTTGCCCTACACTCTCAGTACAGTGCAAATGAACTCTAGAATTGATGGAACGTCAGACAAATATTTACAGTTATTTACCTTATTCACAAAGATATTTCATTTAATATTTCTGTCCACGATATATTTCACTGGAATTCCATTTGTTTACCCACGTTTCCGTATCCCGTTGAGTATTAACATTTAATAACAGGGCCGCTGTTCTATTACTATTAGATGTACAGCGTATTATTCATAGCGCAGTACTATAACTTTTGAACCTGTTATTATTTGACGTTATTTGCAGCAAAGCAAGCATTGCAAATATTTAATTAATAATTTAAATAAGTTTGTTAAAATCTGTTGAAAACGGCTCATGGCGCAAAAATAGAACCACGCAAAAGTTATAGCATCCAACTTTTTAAAGGATATCCTATATGCATGCTTATATGCATTCTTAGCAAAGAAACAAATAAATGTATGGAATTAAGTCTATACTGATTTCTACGTAGGTCCTTCTAATGTGTCTTTACGTATTGGCAAAATTAAAAATGAAATAGAAATTTTTAATTTAAAAACATTGTATCCGATGAATTTAAAAGTTACGAGACGAGTCCCGCCGTGATATTGCAGAATGTAGCTTGAAGAATCGGATGAGTTCCCAGAATAGGTTTCTATATGAAAATTAAAAAATATTTATGAAGCAATTTCACAATAAGTTTCAAATTTACAAAAATCCACGTAAGCTTAGGTGGATGCTTTATTATGACGCATGATGCTTGGGATTCTTTTGTTTCTTCCGTTTGAAAACTATTCTTTGTTCATTGAAGTTTAATGGAAAGTGGAAGTAGGGAGTTTCCAAGAGATTAGAACGTTGAAAAGTTACAATACAACCATGAGGACAAGTATGTATAAAAGAGTAATGGTGACAATATTTTGTTCACAACGTATACGGACTGTCTTCGGTTTTGGTTTTGGCTCCGTGTCTCCCTTTGCCCAGATCATTCATCATGAGTTGGGCTTTGGTTTGCTTTCGTTTTCCTACGCATCTCTCAAGACTTCCGACTTGCATTTTCGTCGACGTGAGAGACGCTAATGCCATTACTTTGTTTCCTGAAAGTCATCGAAACAATGGATGGGACTCTCACCATGGAACTTGATCAGGCCGGCTTTCACCGAACGACTTGGTATACTTCCTCCCTCCTGAAAAAAAAAGTTATCGAGTCGTGTCTTAATTCAAAATTGCCAAGGGAAGAAATTCCATGTGAAAAATATTTCATATCCATTCCTTTCACTTACTTTCACTTCTCCCCAAGACTGTATACTGTCTCCTCGATCTTTGCTGTAAAAGCTAAATTTAATGGATTTTCTTAATTCCGAGCAGAATTATATAGCAGCACACACACACTGCAGAGTGCATGTTATTGGGACTGCTATATGGATATGACTATGACCGTGGCCATGTAAAAACTAAGAACTTCCGTGATAAATTTCATAGTGTAATGTCACAGTATTTCCAAATAGTGTACCTATACCCTCTTGTACTTTCTCCGGTATACATAGCCTACATAACCGAGAGAAGGAAATGATGAAGGGGACGTCGAATTTCAGTATTTCAGGTATTTCCATTGGACTTTGGGTAACAATGATTTCATATAACAGTATTTCACCCATGTTTTTTCGCCTTCAATGGAAGGCTATGGACTTCCAGCTTAGAGTAGGGAGCTTATAAATTCCATTTCGGATATTTTGACACTAGTATTTGTTACCCTTCCTCTTTCTCTCTGTCTTGGATTAAACTTGTAGGAGTTACTTTACGGAAGAACTAGATAAGAATTATAGACGGTTTGAGGTGTCATAATAATTCCTCTGTTTTGCCGACGTCAACTCCTTAATTATGATAAAGACCATTTGCTCTTACTATAATAACAGAGAACATAAAACGTGTAAAATTTTCAAGCATCCAATTTTGGTCGTGTACAAATATCTGTATGTACTTCCTAACACCTTATACATTTATAAGTATCTGTATAAAGTACCTTACCTATAGTGTTTCGTGTCGGATCTAATTGCAAGTGCACAAAGTTTATACCGTCAGGTGGAGGAAAGTTGTGAGTTGTGATTGAGTCTGTGCTCATTTGAAGGAATAATTGATCTCGATTAATTACCACTGGATTTCCACTTTGAAATATGAGTCCCTGTTGTTACGGACATACTGTGAGGATGAGAAAGTGTTATTACACGGCATACCGTGATCCACGATGCACTCCTACAGTCCGTGCTTGTTCAGAAAGATGCCTATCTACGGCAATGAATATCTATGAAATTCATTTATTATTACAGTCTCTGACGGAGTATTTGTTGGATGAGAGGGTTCAATTTTCCCCAAAATGGAAAAGGAGCGCTCTCCCTAATATAATGGTTCGTATGCCTTCGATTCAAATTCGACACTTGCCCATACAAAAGCACACTCATACACACAACATGGGAGCCAACGATCCCGTGGATACTCCACAGAAGGAAGGTATCGGGGAAGGCGGGGGAGCTGAGCCCGTGTAATTCCGGAGCATGCAAATAGTGTGGCTGGATGGGGAATGGGAAATGGAAGGGGAGCGGGAAAATATTTAGATGGTGACGGTAAAGGGAAGAGAGGAGGGAGAATAAATGTGCTGTGTAAATCAGCAATTTATGTGCATATGTATTTTTGTAAGCGTTTTGAGAGACGGGCGGCGAGGCTGTTGTTGGTGTTGTTGTTGGAAAATAGAATTGTGTAGCGTCGGGTATTGGATGGATGTAGCCACAGGAATCAATGAAAATGATTTGGTACTCAAGCTTTTCCTTTTCTCTGTGCCTTTTCACAGCGGCTTACTTGAATGCGGGTCAAGTTTTAACTCGTCAAAAGAAGATACGGGAAGCCATGGAGCTGTACGAAAAGTGCTTCAAATTGTCTGAAGAAGGAGTCAAGGACTTGAGGATACACATAGAAGCCAAAGTTACCGCACTCCTTCGCTACGGCAAGCTCCTCGTCGAGGAATATGATGATCCAAAAACAGCTCTTGGAATCTACCGTCAAGCAGTCAAGTTGATGCCACCCAACTTCTCTCAAGCTCAGGTCGATATTTACACTTTATTTTCCTATGCATTCTAAACTATAGGATCGACTAAGAAGCAAAGCGGTTGTAAAACATTTCCTTCTCAACACAGATATGACGTTCACGATGTATAGTATGAGAAAACACTGTATCCCTTTATTTTTTATAAAAAATCTTTCAAAACAACTAATTTTGAAAAAGCAAAACATTTACCTTTTAAAGTTTAAACCTGTTATCTACTCATTTGAAAGCGCAAAAAAATATTTTTCCTACTGTGAAAATGAAAATGTAACATTTTGGTGCTTTCACCAATGAAAGCCTTTGTAATAGCACCTTTTTAAAAAATAAACAAAGAATATGTTCATATTTTATAAAAATGTAAAAACAAATTAGGGTGATTTGTGGGATGCAGTATAAAATGTACTTGGCTCATTTTGCTTTTAAGAAATTGGGAATTCATGCATCCCCCTTTGCTTCTTAAGACTGGATACGTTGTGCTGTCTGCATGTTGTAGTTGTAGTGTAAATAGGTCCGAGGATGTGTGGGTATGAACGTAATTTGGGTCTTTGTGAAGCCCAAGTTTTGAGAGGGTAAGCCATGACAAAGAACGTGTAGCTACATAGTAGTATCTGAGATGAGATGGATTATCAATGTAGAGCCTACTTTTGAGACTCGAGAGAACTCCCAACGTAGACCCGTGTATGTGACTCCATGAAATAGTTTGGAGACGGAGAGAGAAACTATGCACTATTAGATCTCATGTATTTTATAGCCTTGCCTTCTGGTGATGGAGACGTAGGTTTTGTAATTGATTTTCATTGTCGCCGTGTGAGCTCCGTGTGAACAAGTGAGCTTTGTAGGGAATTCTATGACTTGAATTCCGTCTGCGGCGCTCTAGAGACTTACGACTACAAGATGTAGGAATAAAGGAGAAGTGAGAGACGGTATAAATCCAATAAATAATCGTAGAAGTTGCATGCAATACAACTGACCATAAAGATGGAATTAGAGGAATTTCCAAGGCGTCTTGAAAAGCAAGGGAGCTCTGGGATTTATGACGGCAATTCAGAGCGTCGTACAAATGACTGTATTAGATTATTCAGTGAATTTAGTCGGGTATGGGCTCCCCCTGTGTGTTCAAGGGAAAGCTACTAGCTCAAGGCACGGTTAAAGAATTACTAGATTAACTCTTTGGGTAACGAGCCACAGACAGCTACACAGCCACAGATCCAAACGCATGGAAACTCTCAAGCACAGAGCTTGGGAGGAGAGAGAGCGAAAGACAGCCAGAGAAAAACAATAGAGACTGAGTGAGAGGGGGACAGAGATAGAAAAAAAAGGAATTAAATGCATGGAGGAGTACTCAAAAAGTCACCACATAGAGCAACCCAATATTTGACTATAAGCGGAAGAATAATAGCAGTCGTGTCTGTGTAAATATCATCAAGTGGCAGGGGATGCCTCTGCTGGTGACTTTCTCTGCCCTTCTTTTTCGTTCTCCATACTTTAATAGAGACCTGACCATTGAATGGGCTCACGTTGCGAGAGATACTAACTTTCAGATAGGGACAGCCAGCCAGCCAGGGCAAAAGGAAGAGGGTAGTCTGATGAGAGATATTGCGAGTTTGAGGACAGAGCGAGAGGGACAAGAGGGCTTAGGAGAGAGAGAGAGAGAGAGAGAGCGGGATTGTGTGTAGCGAAGGGAAGAAGTGAGAGTTTGGAGTATCATCGTGGAGCTAAGTCTCTTGGTTGAAGGAGATGAGGAAAAAAGAGCTAAGACAGTTAGGAGTTTGGCGTGATGTGGCGTGGGTGCGAAAGATAGCATGGGAAGAGGTTGGGTGGACGGAAGGGAAGGGATGTGGACTTGCCAGGCGGCAGGGCATGACTGAAGTGAACTTGGAAAAAATTGTCGGAAATAAAATGAAACTCGTGGAGGTATAAAAAGAGCGTTATCTCTATGTTCCAGATCTCATCTGTTATGTGGCATTTGAATTGTAAAAACGGCATAAAAACGTAAAGTTAGATAATGCCAAACGATGTCTCTTTGACAAATTCTCTTTTGCCATGCATGGATCTTGGAGGGAAGAGACCCGAACATAAGACAATCCCGTGGCTCAGGACAGTCTTCCGATCCTCCGATCCTCTCTCACTCTACATCATCTAAATTGTGTGTCTTCGCTTATTGTGACTACTCTACATTACGAGATACGGGCGATACGGGTGATTCGAGTGAGAACGAGAGGATCCCGGAGAAAGTCTCACTTTCACTTCTGTATGCCTCCTTCCCTCCGAGAGCAGAGCAGCCAGCAACCCCATCGTGGGTCTTAGTCTCTTATGATTTCCCTCCTCCCACGTATCCATCAATTCATGCATGTGTGAAATAAATGTGGGGCCATTACAGTCTACATACTGGCCTCGCTTTCTCTCTCCCACCGCTGCTCCAATATTTCTCTTTTCCACCAACATGAACACATTTTCTCTACACAACTATACATAATGTAATACCATGTGACCATAAAATTGAAAATAATACGTTGCTCCGGATTGTTCAGACTATTAAGTGTCCGTGGCCGTAGCCCAGGCATTGGCGTTGGGATTGGTCCCGGCCTTCCTTCTCTCGGAATTCTCCAATCTTCCTCCCAATAGTTATGGACACTGTCGGTGCTATGGAGACCCATTGTGGCTGAGCAAATCGGCCCTTAACAAACCAGTACAATTCAAATCGCCCGTAAAAACATGAGCGCGTATTTATTGCTAACTGTAGTTTTCTTCTCCCGTAACTCGACACACACCGCAGAGCCACTCCAATTCTCGGCTACCACCTAAAAACTTACACAGATGTTATAATAAAATTCCTCGGGATATGAATCGTCCTTCTCTGACGGCCGTGCGGCTGTAAATTCATAGCTGAAGTTCAATTACTGTATGAGCAGGAAAAAATTGCTAACATGATTCTCAGAGGCGGTTGGACACGACTTGTGCAGTCTTCAAAACCTCGCTTCCCTTGCCTTCCCGCGTACAATGGCAGCCCCAATTGTTACTACAGCTACACGTAGCACAAGCAACTGTTCTTTCTTCCTTTCTTCTATTACGAAGGCCGGAGAGACTTTCTCCTTCCCCTCGTCTGCTGACTGACTAGTGAGTCTGTGAGGCCCGTCAGTCCTCCTCCTATCTTTTTCAATTTCTCCGTCCTTTGAGAATTTTATTTTCATTTCTTATAGTCGCAGAGAAACTTCATTCACTCATCTTTATTGTGACAAATGAAGTCAAAGTTTCCATTTGTATCAATATAGCTCACTTCACTATCTCTAAGCCCTTTTTTCCTCCGTTACCAGCTGATTCCAGTCTAGTGAACTTCTTCCCCCCACAAAGCACACACGCAGGCAGACAGGCAGACAGACAGACGGACAGACAGTGAAGCAAGGAAGGAAGGAGCGATAGACACCACTATTGTTGTTCCACGAGCTCTACGCACGAGCCTTGACGTCGTGCATACATGCCATAGAATGGGTCTCTACCATGTACGTATGAGGGAAAGGGAGAGAGAAAGAAGGACTTGCCTTTTCCCTTCCATCAAGATCCATCCTGATAAATTTCATCCTCTAATAAGTCAATTAACCTAATACGCTTCTACGGTATTTTCCCAATTTTCTCTCCAGAGTATTTCAAGCTACATTTATCCTCATGCAGCTTTAAGTCACTATTAAATTCCATTACAAACTCCTCATACTTCGCTCTCTCCTTCGATAAGAGATAGTATCGAGCGAGTTGGGAAAACAATTTTTTTATACTCTTCCAGTGTAGAATTTTTATATTTTGACTCCGTCAACCATATCTATGGATAATGGATAAACCAAAACAAGGAACGAAGGAAGGAAGGGAACTGTCTTGCACATCATCCCCGTAACTCATCTACATTCGATAATGTAATGTAAGCAGGACATGACACTTTTTCTCATGGGAATTCACCATATGCTCAAGACTTTGGAGCTAATGCAAAAACACCAAGTCTGAGCTCATTTATTGATAGCACATAACACTTTGCAATATGCTCCTCCAAACCGTGTACCTTCATAAGCCTTTTCAAACTTAATGGAGTTGTCTTTCCAGCTTCACTTCTTTCTCTCTCTCTCTCTCTGCCTCAAAAATTTTCACTAGGATTTTCAATTAGAAGTTACCTTTAGTGTTGTGTGATCCATTGATGCATACTTTAAATTCGAAATTTAAATATGGAAGCCCATCCTTAGGTCACAGATACAAGGTATAAGGTCACAAATGACAAAATTCCTTGATTATTTTTGAAATAACTGTTTTGTAGCCTCTGCGTTTAATATGTATTGTACTTTGTGACTTGCAATTGAAGGTACAATTCTCGTCAAGTAAGTCATGACTAGTGCACCTTTAGGTTAGTGTATTAGGAGAACTGAAAGGCTGTTCTTGACTATGTAAGTAGTTAAAGTTGGGATTGGAGTTGTTGGTGTTGATGATCCTTCCTGTAGTTCCTTTGTACGTTGTTTGTAAAGCCATTTGAGTTGAAGAGAAGGCAGACATTTGAATCGCAAGCAGAGTCGGCACTCACTCACTTGAGCATCATTTCCTTTGTTACCACGTCAGTATGGGTGGCACTCAAGTGCATCTTTCCGTCTCAAGCATTTAAATGTATCTCCGTCTCCTTGGGCAAAATTAGTGCTATGTTGTTTTAGCAGTGGTTCTTCATTTCTAAAGAAGGGAAGGAGTCATAATTAATTCAGTGCCGTATTTTTCGGTACTACTTTCTGCTGTAGCACATAGTGTTCTTTAGGAGGTAAAAGTATGTATAAGTCGGATTTAAAGGGATTGTGGAGCCTAGCTTTTGTAGCATTAGGAAAGAAAATACCTAATGATGTACCGGCACTACTATTTCTCCAAACAAACCAAACCTCAGCGCGTCAAACTTTGCAGGAAGGAACACAATTGAATGGCTAAATTAATTGTAGACTTGTAGGCATGTGTCTGTCTTATTCCATCAAGCAAAGTATTGGTTTTCTATGTTCTAAAGGAATCTAAAATTTTAACAACTTCGAAATTATGACTAAACTTTCAGTGAAACTGTATAAGATGTATTTGAAGGAGTGTACTGGTAATCAAGACAACAATAGACTCTGTTCTAGTCTATCAGTAAAGCTCATGGATATTTTATCTTGGGTCTAACCATGGTTTTTAAAGCTTATAGTGAAAGTTGCCTCTGTTCTAAAGCATACATACATACTACAACGATGCAGCAAAGGCATCTGGTATTGACTTTCTATATATGAAAATATTTAATACATACTGTTGTGCCTGTAAACCTCTCAAGGAATAGAGTTGGGGGAACTTTCTCTTTCATTTTGAGAAGAAGCTAGTAATTTTTACCATTAATAGATTATTAGACAGGACGTGTGCTGTATGTCCTTCTGCTGTATGTATAGTACGAAGCCTGTGAATGTGAACAGACGTGACTGTGGTCACACAATGGGTTGACACGTAGTATGTTGGTAGCCTAGAAGTTTCTAGAATAATAAATAGGGCGTTTGTATATAAAATAGCTTATAGAGACTAATACAAAGTTTACACACACTGTATGATTTTACTGCAGCTCTTGTATCGATTCCTTTGACTCTGTCAACGTTTTGACTTCCTACCTTGACTTTAGAAATACGATAATCGATTTATTAGTCATTACAGTGAATGCAACCGTCGGGGACTCTGTGCAAAATCAAGTATTTTGCTACAAAAAAAAAGAAAAAATGTAGAATTTTTTTTATAAAAGGCTTCCTCCACTCTGCCAATACAAGGACCACAATGTGTCCATACATTCAACTTGTATAGGAATTTTTATTTCATTTTCTTTGAAAAACGTCGCAACGTGACATAAGATACGGCATTGATATATTTTTAGAATGGCGGCGGGAGAGCAGGAAGAAATAATGGATTTCGTGTGTAGTGCACACCTGTCCACAGATTCCTTTGAGGCTAGAGGAAAGTCATTGGATAGTTTATAGAATGGAAAGTAATCCACGAGTTATGTATACCCCAATTTCCTATACGTTATCGTAAACATACCCTTTCTCCTTTACTTTTCAATCTTTTATTCAGCCATTTCTTTAGTGCCATATTACAGGTTTCAAAATTTCAAAATTTTACTAAATTAGAGAGCTGTATTGTTGGTTACAAGTATAGGCTAATAATGTAAGCGTATTCCCATGAAAAAAACATTTAAAAGTAGACATACATAGATTCTCCATCAACTACTGATTGAATTCGAAAAGGAATGTTCTGAATGTTTGTTAAAAAATCTCATTTAAGAAATCCCTTCCAAGCTGCTTTCCCCACATACTTTTCTCACTCTACTTTCTCAAAAAGGCAGAGGAAAGAACGAGAAGCCTCTCATATCTTTCCCCCCTCTTGAATGGTGCAATAGAAGAATGTAAAATATTTAGTGGAATATTTTGGATTTTTGAGCCGTGAAGAGGCGTGAAAAAAAATTATTATTGGTTAGTTTTTTTGTGTGTGAGTAAATGAAAACCTACAGAATCTATTTATCGTTAATGGAAGGGAAAGGCATGGGGAAGGAAAGGTGCCATCGTGGGTAGAAATGGGGAATATGATGAGATTTTATTTAGAAAAGAATGTGGTTCGCTCTCACTCTCTCACTTTCTCTCCCTCACTCTATTTTGATGGAGAAAGGAAAGGATTTGTGAAAATTGTATTTTTCCATTCTGTCACCTTCATTGGAGGCAGCACATTTTGAGTCAATTTGTTTTGTCTGTGAATTGTGCAGAGTATCTACAATGCAATGGGGGAAGCATTGTCCCGTGCTGGTGAAGCCTCTGAAGCTGAAGAGTGGTTCAAAGAAGCACTGAAGACCAAGCCTGATCACATCCCAGCCCATCTTACTTACGGAAAAATGCTCGCCCGTAATGTAAGTCAATTCTTCTCAATTTAAAGTTTCGCTCAGAAAAGAAACCCCTAAGTTTATCTTCTAGTGTGCATGGTGATGTGAAAGTATCTCAAGCTTTCCTCTTCTTTTTTTTTGGTTTTCTTCCGAATCTTCTTACGCCACTTTTTCCCCACGCTCCTTACCTCCGCACATGTAGATAAGAAAACAGGAATATTCTTCCATTCAGTCGCGTATCTAAACTTCATGAAGCCACTTTGCTGTAGACTAGAATACAATTTAAAAGCTTTAAATTGTTTAAACTGCCCTTGCGCCGGTTTAAAAAGCATTTTTAGAAACATTGTGTTCAAATCCCTTTTAAACTTTGGAAACCCTATTTCAAAATATGTGTGTTCTAAGAGGATCGGTGGGAAGAGGCAGAGCAAGATGCAAGAGCAAGATCATGATTATATGTATTTGTTTGAAAACGCTGTTTGCATAGATCTATAAATCTGTGTAAAAGTGTATAATGTTTTAAAGATTTTCTTTCTAAAAGTCCATTTGAACATAATTTAGCAATTTTGTGAAAGCAAATACATAGTAATGTGTTCTTTTGAGAAGCTGTCGTTTTGGGGCAATTTTAAGCTTTTTTTTCAATCTAGAAATTATTTTGTGTACATACATACAATTCAAAAAGAATTTTTGATACAGGCTATTGCCATAAGTTGCAAATAAGTCTCCAGATACGCTACTGCTTGCATGACTGTCGCCCTGTACACCACCGTACCGTCGCATTATTTCCCTAGCCATGTTATAATACCCGCCATAAGTAGAAGCAGATATTTTTTTCCTGGTGCATCATAGAAAAACGATAAAAAGGTGACTCACAACTTCTTCTAAAGGCTATTCAACATTCAGAGGGAATATTCAACTGTACTGTAGGGACAGGAATTTCTTCGCATTTCCTTCATTTAACTTCAAATTAAATCTTACTAGTCGTGTAAATATGAAAAGCTATGTAACGTTCGAATTCGAACAAGTTTTCCTCTTTAAAAAAATGTTTTTTTTTCACATGTCATGAACTCTGTATGAATACTTGGATGTATGAAGGACGTTTCTCTCTACCAAAAAAAATAGTCCACAACTCAAAGTTCACATGTTTCTATATCTATATTCCCTATTTGGAGTAAAATGTGATAAAAGTTTAAAAAAATACTGCAAATAACACACTCATATACGTTTCAAAATAGGTTATTTCTAGAGCAATAGTCAGAATGTGCATTCATACAAGAGCGCATGGGTGAGGGCTGCACATAAAGTATGATAGATATGCTAAACTGTTCTTAGGTTTGGTGGTCTGCCCATACTTATATTACATACAAAGAAATGAAGCTTGAAATTGAAAACAAATATCAATAGCAAGAAGTTCAAACATGGAGTCGTCATGTAGTAGGGTACTTTGTGCTACTCCTGTATCCAGAAATCAATTCTGACAGCAGACCCGTACATATACACCACCCAGTCTAGGAAAAAAAGCGGCACATTTCTTCAGTTTGAACTTGTAACTAAACTGAAAATAGGAAATTTGTTGTATGAGGAATATTATTTCTTGCTTTTATTGATTTAGCTGAAGTCGTTGGAAAGTTTGAGGAACTACAGGGAAAATAGTTATTTCTGGGATACTTTGTACTGTGCGGACAAAGAGGAGAGAAAGAGAAAGTGAACAGGAAACAGTTTTCCCTTACTTAGGGCTATGTACTCTCTTCGTCTCTGTCTTCTTTCTCTCTCTGTGTCTTTCTCTCTTTCCTTCAGCTTCTTCCCCATTTGATCCTTCCTTGTTTTGAGACTTGAACCAAACGAAAATGTGTAAACTACATAAAGCATTTCTCTGGGTCTTTTTTTTTTTTAGAAAACAAGGCTTCTCGAGGCCGAGAGTTGGTTTAGACGTGCCAAGAGAATTGCACCAGCCGACGCCACAGTCTATCAGCATTACGGTGAGACACAATTTTCTAAAGAATTTATCATTGTGCTCCATTTTCATGTGTAATCTGTTATTTACATTTTTTTCTTGGTACTACTTCACACATTGAATTTAATCTTGGCCAAAGTCTACATTAACTACACAGCATACATAGTTGCTAAGATTTATTGTTGGCAGTCCAGCATGCAGCCCCAGTTTTTAAGTAACTCCGCTAAACTCCCTCCAGTCCCCGGCAGTAAATGCAACTGTTTGTAGTACTTTAACTGTAAGGAAGCACAGGACGGAGGTGTGATAATACTTTGATGTTTCTCAAAAGTATTCTCTATTTTTTATTTTTCCTTCCTAGTGCAGTGGCTTGGCGTTTACCATGCTTGCTGTTATCGCTGTGCCACTTACCATTGTTTTGTTTTGGTCGTATCTTGTATGGGTATTTCGAAACTTGGGATTATTAGTAATGTCTGAACAAGATACAATAACATGGTGTTTCCTTTGCCTTGTATTGTGTAAAACTATGAGACATCCTTGCAGCAGCTGGTCAGGGAATGAATGTTCCGAAATATACAGAAATAGTACCCTACTCCAGTTCAATTATACGCCCACCTACGTATAGCGTGAATTTATGGATCACAAGTGTGTGGAAATCAAATCAAAGGGAAGAGCAGAAACAAAAACAAAGCTGGCCACGAAAAAAAAACTTTTGACACGAGAAGCAATATAAGAAAGTGAAAAGAGCTTTTTCCCCCTGATTTCGACACTACGACGTCCAAGTATATATTGCGTGTTTATTTTTATTCTTTTACGTCATCCAATCCTGATTACCGCATGAGGTTTCAAAGGGATTCCCAAGTCAGTAGATACACCTACGCACTTTATACAAGTGTGTGTAGACATCGGCTGTCTCTATATAGTTAACCCTAAAGGTTTACCAAAGGACCAGTAATTACTGTAGAAATTATTGCGACACCGGCGGGCCACTGCTTGAAAATCTGTATATCGTTTAGAATAAAAGACAATGTTGTAAAAGATGTGTACACAAAGCTAAACTAACTTCTTCTGGATGTGATGCAGGTCAATTTCTGGCAAGTCAAGGGCGTCATGTAGAAGCAGCAGAGTCATATGTGACTGCGGACGCTCTCACTCCAAATGATTACGAGATTGTTGTCGGAGCTGCAAATGGCCTGAGGCAAGCTGGGGACAATCAAATGGCTGAAATCTATTATGAGAAAGCTGTTGCTCTACGGCCTCAGGTAAAGTTGACTTTTTTTGTAGCGCTAACTGAGTGCTATTAAATGTCCGTTGGTTCTCAAATCAAACCAGGAGGGTTGTGATGACTGCCCTATCTAAACTAGCGAAAGAGTTGGAGGCTAGAAATTGATCATTATCCGTAGGTTTCAGTGGAGCGGTCATAATGAGAGTGTGTGTGGGCTCATAATTATTTTACGTTGCATTTTATGCGCATGGTGACATTTCTAGCAGATTCCACATTTTTTCTACGTTAATATTTACTGAATCGGATACCTACACATAGGCATTGTACATAGGTCTGCCTACCATACACTAACATTTGTTTTTAATTTAATTTTTTGTATTTTAGAAATGTTACAGCTTTTACAGCTAGGTACAGAATCAAACGATACCCTTAACAAATATCCTATAATTATTGTATGGATTTGTAGGAGGCGCGAGCTCACATGAATTTGGGAGCAATTCTACATTTAAATCGAAAGTACACAGAAGCTCAGCGGAGTTACTTGACTGCCCTTCATTTCAAACCAGGGGATTCCATGACTCTGGAGAATCTTAAGAAATTATGTCAGCTACAAGGTCGAAAGAAATTGTCCCTTTCATCCTGTACTCAGCATGTGAAGGGAGGAAATTGAAGACAGAAGCAGGTCTAGAGTCCCACTGCTACATCATACATAATAAATTTGACTGAATACTACAGTACGTCACGAAGCCAGGGAGACACTTCCTCCACATTACGTCTGCGGAGGATATAAAAAATCACTCTGGGCTCTTTTGTCCTCCAACAATAACGCAAGTCTCCAAGGAATCCTCAAGACTTTAAAATATGGGTGAGTCTCTCTTTCTCTCTGCACAGCGAAGGCTACAGCAGGAAAGCATGGGCGATGGTCAAAAAAAAGGAAAGAGCTGCGGACCCATAAAGCGGTAATGCTTGGGAGACATTAGCAGTATTGCCAGTATTCATTTATTCCTGGAAAGCATTACTACTTGCCGCCATGCCATTTGATGGCTGCTACTGTGTATACTACTATACAACTACACACTGGCACTGAACAACAGAGACAGTTGATTTTCTTTCATACCACATGTGTACACTTACTTGAGGCAGCTTGGAGAGTGTACAAGGTTTTGGATAAATAAAAAAATGTATACCATGATAATTACCGTTACAAAGCAACATGAGTCTATTCATACCCTATAGGTACATTTATATAAAATGTTCAGTGTACTCGTAAACTCGCTATATTACCATCAGCCGGAAATGTACGTATAAGCCATAAGTATGTATGTGTATATATATGTATCGACTGAAATGGAAATCGCAAAATCGTAATTTTATTGTAATCTAAAGTCAAAAGGGCAAAATCAAATAACTCAAATTGACTCATATTGTACTATTTGTTATTCCAATTCCAGTATAAAAGAAAAAAGAAAAACAAATTCTGCCTATATACCTTTAAAAAAATATAAATATCCAAGTTACACTATCATATCCTTTTTTGTAATTGAAATGACAATATTCCTATAACTACTAATATATACATACAGAATACAGATACAATTCTTTGTGTAAGTTCATTATATGTAGGCTCACAGATTATCTGTCATGCTGTTAACGTGTCTGCTACTGCTCTGTTTGTCGGTACAGACGGACATAAAGGAGACTGGCAACATTTCTTTTCCGTATACCTACATACATACATTATTGCCATGTAAAAACATTCACCACTCTGATATGTAAATAGCTAGGTATTTACATGTAAGGTATAGTCTCATATATTATATTATGTTCGACACAGAAAAATGCTGTTGTTATCATTTACATAGCTTAAACGATACTAGATATAATAATTATATATATATACACTATATATCTATATATATATATATTTACCACAGTGGATTCTATATCTATCGCATCCCAAACAGACACGAAAATACGAAGCCGTCTGAAGCCTGTCCTATGCGTATAACATTATAGTGGATATACGTGTAACAGATATTTTGTTGAAAAAATTTACAAATAAAAATGATAATTATAAAAGAGTTCACATTTTGATTGAGTGTGACGGATGATGATGATGACGTACGTTATTGTGCATATTCCTTGCGCAGTCAGAGTCAGCAGAGTTACACCAGTGACCTTGACTTTGACCTTTAACATTTTGATATATGAATATTCTACTCTTTGTTTGGTGTTGTTGTTTGAGACAAGGATGGGCAATGAGCGATGCATAGAGGATCCACTGAATATCTCTTGGGAGTGGAAGTATATGACAAATTTGTCGCCTTTAAAATGGATGCTATTCTCTAAATAAAATATATGAAGAAGAATTTTTGCTTTACAAATACCGTCATTGTGTCTAACAATTATTTTAGGTTCGCTAACTTTAAAAGTACAAATAATTGCAGAAAAACATTGATACAGTACAATTATTGGAATGTGACCTACAGTTGACTCCAAACAGCTGGCTTAGGATTAATCATAGTAATTTACTGGGAGCTGGTATCTCAAGGAAGAAGGGCGAATCCGTATTGATTGGAGTAAAGTTTCTATATGATTTTGGGTCCATATCTTTACATGATAGTATGACAAGGAGTTGGTGTTGGTTGGTTTGGACAGACATTTAATACTGGGGAGTGGAAATGTTGAAGGCGAAAGAGCCGAGTCTAAGTTGAAAACGAGAGCAAATTTTTTCCCCGTAGCTGCCAAATATAGGGAATTGAACAAGTAGTTCCGACCAATCTACGACTCCGACTCGTGTACAACTAATTCCGAGAAACAAAGGATATATAAGTACTTGTTCTAATATTGAGATGAAATGGGAAATCTCTGGGTAGTTCAATGCTGTGCTTACCGTGCGTTGAACGAAATCTTCGACTTGGACGATACAGTATCTATGGAGCTCCGTCTACACTGCGTCCTATTACGTCAGGGAAGCAAATGGGTTAGCTCCTCCAATATGCTCATTCCAGTCCAGCTATCCACTCTTACTCCCACAACCATAGCCAGAGAACAGAAGCCAATCTGGGGATAATGGAGTTACCATTATCAGACGTTAACTTTACCCCATGGGCAGCTATATTACTTATCTCTTTTAGTTGAGGAAGTCAAGTCCTTGCTCTTCCCAATTTAACAATCCTCCTAATGAGTATCTCTGACTTATTGCAGACGGGTGTCTGTCTGTCTACCGGACTTGTTCAAACTTTCTTCTTCTCACACACAATCTTCCATCTTCTATGAGATACTTGCATCATGTATGTTCGATCAATGTCCGTTTCTATTATTGTATACTATACTGTATATATACATATATCCGTCTATATATGGATATATAATACAGACATAAGAACCACTAGCTACTCTCTAAATGTAAAACTGCGCGAGTTTTGTAAGTCTCTGGTCTAAGCCCCGCTCCTTCCCATATGCTGTGGTAGCTTAAAATCCTTTTGCGTTTTTCAAAATTAGCACTTTGTGTACAGTAAGTCTCGTAGATTCCCTTAGCTTTCCGTTTTCCTTGTAGTTTTGATCATGGAGGAGAATGTAATAGATTTTTCCTATAAAGATTTTG
This sequence comes from Dicyrtoma fusca, assembly GCA_034695205.1. Classification (NCBI taxonomy): domain Eukaryota; kingdom Metazoa; phylum Arthropoda; class Collembola; order Symphypleona; family Dicyrtomidae; genus Dicyrtoma; species Dicyrtoma fusca. The sequence continues at coordinate 18,300 of JAQFZC010000288.1, read as the reverse complement.
AAAATTCCTGGTCTTAGAGTAAGTTCTCGTCGTGGTCCTCCTTCTGCTTTCTCTTTATTCTATTATGTACTCTACGACTCTTGTACTGCTTCTTCCTACGAAATCCTTGGTATATTAAAACAGATATTAAACCCTTAATGTACTTTTTGTGTACTTTCTTTAGTTTTCGGATTAAATTCCCTGACATGTACAGTCAAGGTATTTCAATGTGGGTGGGTGTGTGTGCCTGGGCACAGTATATTTAATCAGAGTATACATATCTATTCTCGTAAGTACTTTCATTTAGTGGCTCCCTTCTATCTTCTCAATAATTCCATATTCTCCAGGACTTCATTTATTTACTTGAGCTGAAGTAAGTAAAGAAAATCCTCCAAGTAATCCAAAACGTTCATTTATAATTTTATACGGGCCTCCTTTGTGAGAAGCAATACTACTTGGTCCCTGTTAATAGTTTATGAATGTATTATGACTTAATTGCGTTCTACTTTCCTTTCCTACTACATTTCGTTAATTAGAGAATATTTATCAGGAAAAAGTTTCCTTACACAAGTGTTTCCTCAAGATAGGCATCTAGTATGGGTACTGATAGTAGAATCGCATGTAGATGCATACCTTAGCTGTCTGATTACACTGTAAGAACTTTCTTTTAAGTGCGTAGGAAAGTGAGTGATACGTATAGTTCCTAGTGTCTATTACCTCAGCCGCATGACATGTGCTTCCTAAACAAATCTATTTCTACTTTATGATCGGTAGCGTGTAATTACCATGTAATTAAATTATCTATCTGGGTAAAAGCAGGAGCAGTCCCTCCTACCTGCTTTACCATCAGAGACACGCAGTGCATCGTCCTCATTCTCGTCTTCTATTCATTGAGGTAATTAGGCTTCCACCCGATTTTGAGCGAAGAGATTTAATCGTTCATAATGGATCAATCATAAATAATTTATCTGTTTTTGATGCCTAAACTTTATACTAACTACGTCTGTACTAATTGCAACTATGACAGTAATGGAAGCGTAATTGTCTTTGTCTTCGCCGTAGCTCAAACATGTAATATGCATGCAGTGAAAGTTCTAGCTAGCAACTCTCTGAAGTTAATAGGCTTACACAAGGAAAGCAAGAAAAACTTGCGGAGAATTAAGCTGTATTGATATTTCAAAGCAACAACACCCTGCGATGAAAGCATTTAACCCGCCTTATAGTTCCAAGACCTAAAGGCAATCATTAAAAATGTAGGTAAGGAAAAGTCTTGGAAATATAATTGAGGTTATTTTGTGCATCCACCCTTGTTTCTGTTGTTGTTTGTGGTTTAGTGTAGAGTGTAAACTGGATCTTAACTAGAGTGAAGAGACATGGACGTAGAATCATTCGGATTCGACCAGAGACAGCCGTGGTAATGGTGCGGACGGAGCTCATGTGCAGCAACACAGGACTTTCTTCTGAAGTGATTAGTGTTGTTGGGATGTCTTTCCTTGCCTGTAAGTGGACGCACTTTAGATAGCATGTTAGACAGCGCTTGGAATGGGAAGTGGTAGTACATCTGTAACTGAAGAGTAATATTTGTGTGTAGAGCGGATAGGAGGAATGGAGAACTCATTAGATTCTAGTTTGGACTTTAGTTTGTCACGGAGTTTGAACAATAAAGAAAATTGAAACAAGACATGGGTGAATGAGGTGTTGCTCACTTCACTGCCGCCGCCTTCCTCACAGCTTCCAGTAAAGAAAGTCTATTGAATAGAATTGAAAATTGAGTTGATTTTTGCTTGTAACCGCTAGTCTGTCTAGGAAGTAAAAAACAGTTGCGAGGATGAAAGAAAGGATGTACCAGCAGATGCAGTCCCTTGGCCATGCCATGCCGTTCCGTGCCTTTCTACGGATTTAACTGGGAGGCAAGACAAAGTAAGAGAGAGAGAGAGAGAAAAAAAAGTTGGTTGATCTGATGCTGAATCAGCAGACAGGAAAGATACGGTGGTCGGTCAACGGTGAATATGGAATCTGTATTGGCCAAGGAGCTCTTTTCTTCCGTGTGTTGTTTTGTGGGAGAGAAGAAGAATGCATTTGTTAGGGCAGACAGCACCAGCAGGTCGTTGTAGTGTTCCAATGAAGAGAAAGTGGAATGAGTAGACAATAAATGAAGATGGACAACGAGTGGGGAAAAGTATATAGTGGTTCGGTGAATCTTAAACCGACAGGTTTCTCTTCTTCTTCTCTCTCCTTTTCTCTTTTGGCAGCATTATTCGGGACAATTTCCCCAGAGAATCTGTATGTATATGTGTTGAAGAGTTTCTTGGCCTCTTTTACCTTTTTTCTCTTCTTTTTCTTCTTATTTTACAGACTTTTCAGGATTGACTAAGTTAGCTCCCTTTGCCATTGAAAATCCTCTCTCTCTTTCGGCATCGACAAGGCAAACAAAAAACATACAAAGTTAATGCATTACCTTTTCCGTGATATTACCGAAAGTTGATGTACCCTGAAGCCCCAACTCAGCTGGGATTTGAGATCAACATGAGGAACATACATTCAGTCTTTTCACCTCGCTTCCTCCAGATCCACAGGTTTATCTATTCCTATCACCACTCCCCAGCAAAGCAAAAGTCCATGTGAGTCTGGGTTGGAACGGCTTTTCAGTCGGCTTTCACCTTCCCATTTTCCAAAAGCTTTTTTCCCCATCTGCCCATAATACCAATTATTTTTACCAATTCAGGCATGAGCCATGCATCCCTCTCTCTCTCGCTCCTTCAATGCTGATTTCATGACTATCTTACCACTACATCCCATCACCTACCTACACACTGCCGTACGTACGGTCCGGACTGCAACGAGTATCTCAGCAAACTGTCTTCGCCTTTTCCCTTCAAATCAATTCCCTCCGTCTCTGTCTTTCTCTCCCTCCCTTCCCATTGACAGTGCAGCATCTTCCGTCTCCCTCCAACGCTCTTCTTCATCATTTTTCCTCTTTTCTTAGTCGACTTTACATTTACCTCCTATTAGTCTCTGTTCTACTTCCGTTCGCTGAGCAAATGCACTGTTACTAAAAGTGATGCGATAATCACCATCCATAGTTCCAGCGGCTAATGCAGCGAGGAATATAACCACAAAAGACGAAAGCACTCAAACTGTGTATACACATGGAGTCGGAACAAGGCTGCACGCGTTTATTAGCTTGAAACTACTTCTATCTTCAACGACAAGTGCAATTAGTTCAGGGCATTGAGTTAGGAAAAATGTCGTTGAGTGAATCGGAGCGCAAAAATGTTTTTTTGTTAAAAAAATAGAAGAAGCAGCAAGATGCGTTTTATGGTGTAGCGGAGCAGAGGTAGGGGGATTAAAAGGTGTAATCTGGAGTGCATAGGCCAAGTGGTCGATAGCTCGCATAAAATGTAATGGCACCGCATTATTGCAAAAAGTAGAAACAAGCTACGGCAGCTTTGCTACTCTTCTCTTCCAATGTTTGCAGTGAAAGTACTTTGTATGCCCGTAATCCATGGCGTGGTATGGCGTGCTATAGGCAAGTTAGACTACAACCGTGAATAGTACATCTAAATGCAGTCCATGAAGAGGGACGTGGATGTTGGCTAGGATCGGATGTAACTATTCGTATTCACTATTCAACGTCTGCCTATCTTTTTATTCAAGGTTGTACGCTCATAGATGTGGATATACATTATCGATAGGTACCTCGAATGTATATAGGATGCAACACATAGCGTCATAGTCCTTGTTCTTTCCCTATCCTCATGAATCGAGACGGTAAGTTAAAGTTGAAGCAACATTCACGACACTGCCAACTAATACGTAGGCAGGCTAATAGCTCCACTACAGCGTCTTCGTAAACATAAATGTAGAATGCAGAGAAGGGGAAGGAGTCAAGAGAAGCGACCACGATCTTATAAAAATGGAAAATTTCCAACGCTAGTTGCTTCACACTGCAAAGGTAGCTCTCAAAGGATGACTTTGAGATTTGTTTTCCTTTTCTAGAGCCGCAGCTCCAACTGAGTCGGGGCAGTCTGGAATCCATGGAATCGGTTCTCGTGTCCGTCCATCCGTCCAGTAGTTTCAAACTTATGCATCTTCTTCAGAACACAAACTTTGCATTGATAGACTCTAAAATCCTTGCATATTACCTGCCAAGGACGCATCCATCTTGAAATAAGCGACTTCAATAAAAACCGTTAACCCAAGTGTTACAGTATAATATTACCCCCTGTTGTGATGGTCAGTAATACAAAGTACGAAGGGAGCTTGACTCCGACTTCCATCCGCTTCAGATTCTCTGGAAATGGTCAAATAGAAGAATCTTCTTGTCAACATCGTCTCGCTCATGTATTTTTCCTGAACTCTTAATGGAAGCGGATAGAAAGGTTTTGGGAGGGACCCCAAAGCAAGTGAGCACGTAACGCCTGGTCCCTCAATGTGCTCAGATCCACGTTAAGTTCGGGTCGCCTCCATTTACGACTCGACCCATGGGTCTCAATACGAATTCTTCTTTGGCAATGGAACAAAATGTATGTTTTATTTGTCCATATTCAGACGCAGTAAGGATAACTACATGAAGAGAATACGAAACGGGATAAAACCGTCACCAATCTTCTCACCCTATCGTCCATTCCGCGTGCTACGGGTTAAGGTTGTGTGTGTGTCTGTGCTTTGGCATGTTTACCAGGACATGGATGTTGGCAATATAATTCAAGGGAAAGTGGATGTATTTGCAAGGGTAGACTCCGACTTTGTAGCTGGAGAGTAGGTAATAATGTATGCGTACTGGGATGGTGTGCGGTGCTTGTTGTGAGCACAGGCCAAAGACATTGACGCCGGTATTCCATTTCTGGCAAGTATTTTGAGCATTTACTAAAGCTATCTCCGTCTACATATACATGATAGAGCTGCTTATGGTGGGCAGGGGAATACTCCGGTGAATGTCTGTCCATATGCATGTATGGACTCGGAATGACGTGAAAGTCTCCTTTCTCTTGACTTGAGCTGAGGAAGAAAGCTCTCCACTCTCCACTAACTTGGCTGGAGTCTGAGAGATAGGCAATCATAGTGAAGGCGCACAGAGTACTTCCGACACTCCAATAAGCACTTCAGCATATCGAAACAATGCCTCACCATGCATACTAATCGCTCCCTCCAACCATTGTTCATTTCTCAGCACATCCATTCTCTCACATTTTAGCTGCCTTTTCAACACAACGACACCATTTGCTGAGGCTGCTGCTTCTTTCTCTCTCTCTCTCTCTCACTTTTCTTTAAGTATCTCATAGCCCTTTGGTTCTAATGCACTCAACTACAAGTGTATTATTCTATTCATTCATATTGTCTCCTGGTCCTCATCTGAGTAATGTGATGCTTCAGCTTCCTCTCTCCCACAATCCGTCCGCCACGCGTCGACTTCAATACAGATGGCCGTGAATATATTATGTAAATGCACTTGTATTTCATCTCCACCAACCTTCCAGTACTCTCCCCATTCATACAATGCCATTTAAATCTTCCACCCACCAAAATCCCTCAGTTTTATTTTTCCAATTTCTTTTTCCCTTCCCTTCGATAGCACATTGTCATTTTATTTTCTCCCTCCCTCTCTCTCTCTCGCTCTCTCGCTCTCTCTCTCTCTGGAGTTTTTCAACCATGTGACCATGATGAAAGGAATAAGTTCACTGCTCCCCTATTTTCCTCCACTTTTTAAATCTAACGAGCATCTAATCTTACATGTATAGATAAATGTTAATGCTCCAAACAATCCAACCCTGGGACAATCAGAAATTCGAGACGTTTCGTTTATCAGGGAAGGAATGGGTGGCAAGGAGGGGGAGAGCTGTAATGATTTCAAACTCCTATTCAAAAAATCTTCTACCGTTGGGCTTAAGGTAAGAATCCAATTTGATTTTGTTCCTCATTATACTGACAAGTTGGGTGGAGTGTTTGGGCTTGAAGCGGGTAATATCATAGAAGCCTATTCATCTACTTCATTACCGGCATTATGTCCTATATGTAATTCCGTCATCAGACGAGATCATATCCATATTTATTTTACGCAACGTCAGACGCAGAGTTTTCATCGTTACTTCCACCGCACACTCCGCAAAACGTGTTGCATTATCACGTCAGTCTATAAATAAGTTGAACGTAATTAAAACTTAACTATTTCTCTGCTAGCATTATTTAGTATTTACAAGGAAAGCAAAAACAATCAAGCCGGTTGGAACTTCGCTTTATAAATAATTTTTGTAAATGAATTTTCCGCCTTTAGCCATTTATGTATTACTACTGCTTGTATCACTGTTTGTTGTAGTTTGCCAGTAATGCGGTGTAATGACAAGTTTGAAGTTACTATTTGAGGTTTAAAAGCTGAAATAATTAAATGCTGATGATGATTCCGCAAGGGCCAAAGTTAGAATGAGCATTGTGCATGATTGAATTTCCATAGCGTAGTTCCAAGTGTGGTTGTTGGAATGAGAAAAAGGAATAAAAATAAAAAGCTTTATGCGGATTGGTGGTTGGTGGGTGTTGGTGGGTGAGGATGACAGAGAATATTAAGGATGTATGAATGAGTTATCGCATGGAGAGGATACCGCAGGGAGGGAAACTAGGGAGCATGGAAAACCTGATAAGTACATGAAGAGACGGGAATTCATGATATGATAAGGGAGATACGCTTTCCAAAATAGTCTACGGGCATTCAAGAGAGAGAGAAAGACCGACGAGTTAGTCAGACTTAACTCAGATTGTTGTTGTCGAGTCGATCAAAAACCTCATTTCGTTCTCAGTTATACATATCAGAGGGTGCTCTTTGGATACGAAGTGAGAGGCTGAAAGAGCGGGAGGGAGAGAGCTGCATGAAGCCAAGACAAAATTCATTTCGCACCATAAGATTATATTTGTTATATCGACAGGCACCGAGAAAAGAAGTAGAAAATGAGACAGACTCCGAGGCACGCATGCAGCACAGCAAAAAGCCTCGGAAAATAAAATGTAGCAGAAGAAGCAAAATCACCGCTCTCCAAATTTCATCTAATTAGGATTATTGAACTTTAGAGAGTCTATTAGACTACTGTTGGGCATCATTGTTCCTAACCATAAAGCATATTTTACTGGTTTTTAAATACGGAAAATTCGTTTATATTTGTCCGTTTTTTAAAGGGGTCATAAGGGGTTGCATGCTATTTGCATTTTTAGTAATGAAGCTAAATAACTGTCTCTTTGCAAGTCCTTAAAATTATATTTTAAGCACGGGCGACTGCTTTTGTTTATTTTGAAGTCTTTGAAAATCAAAAAAGGTAAAATTTGTTTTTGAATTTTTTCAAGGGAAGGTCCGGAATTTTTTCTTTTTTAATTGAATGTTCCCAGAAAAAATAACAAAAGCTTGCTTGGAAACCATGCTTGGTAATACTATTGTATTCTTATGTATTATGGCTTTATAGTTACACGTATTACACACAATGTTAAAAGGGAGAATTTTGCCTCTTCAGTAAGTAGCTGTAGAGTATCTTTTTGGTGAGGCCAAAGCCACGGGAAAGCCAATGAAGTAGGAATAAGCGAGACTACGAAGGAAAGGAAAAGGCTTGGGACTCACTCGTTCCTTTTCTTTTGAAAAGGAAAGCAGAGCTGAAGGTTCCTTTTGGGATTTTCTCGGAGTAGACAGTAGACGAGAGCACATACAATAATATACATGTATGACGCAACACGATTTCATGCATGTAGTCATTCTACTTTTCCATACATTGACTCTTAAGTTTCGTTTAAGAGCCCGCGCGATCTTTTTTTCTCCTCCTGCATCTCCTCCGCCTCCTTCCCCTCTCCGATAAGCCCCATGAATGGAGTTTTACACACACACTTTGAAAATTCCACCAGAAAACTTTGCTATTTCCGGCAAAAATTTCATTTCAGCTTATTTATAGGGTAAATAATACCTTCCTCTTATCTCTCTCCCCACACTCCTTCTTAGCGTCACATTTATTTATGACTCTTTGAGAAGAAAATTCTGTTTAGTTCAATGGGTATCGTCTGCCTCCTTCAACCAACGGCCCCATTATATTTACTACAGTCAACATGCTCGCAGCATTCACGAAGCGAACGTTAGGGAAAGTCTCTTGTCGAAAGTACGTGTTGTTCCCCTTCGATCATCCGAAAGGTAATCACCACAAATTTCAAAATGTGTTTGTCTACAAAAATATCGGAAAAATTATGATACTTTGTGAAAATTAAAATGATACATTTATGACTACCGCATTCCTCCAAAGAAATACGGGGCTCCATAGTTCCCTAGCCACAAAAATCGGTTTACAGACAGAACCAAGGACAGAAATTAAGAGAAGATTTACGGTACATGTCGTTTTTATGCTCATATTACAGCAGCTTATTATTTCCCTCTACACATGACATTCAAGCTCAAGTCTAAGCATAATTAGACTGCCATTTAACGCCAACACGATAAATCAAATAAAAAATAAGTTAAAGCTTTGTCATTTTTTATGACTATAGACATTGTTTTGTCCCGTACATTTCCTCAAGTTTATATTACAAAATAGGGATGTATTTACCCATTATTACAGTATTATGAATAGGTTCGTATTATGGATAGGTATGTATATTCGAGATTCCAGCCTCGGAGTTTGCTCCTGTACGGTTGAGGTTATTTATTTTATTTTCATAACGGCCTGATCAAAGTTCGGTTTGTAAATAGTTTTTCTCTACTAATAAGTAATCACGGCGCAAAGTCTCAAGTCTCTGTACTTGTTTTATCTCCGGTGTAGTTATCCAGGTTATGACTCATCTGTGTTATGATTCACTATATTGTAATAGGACCACTGCCACTGAATCACTGCAGTAGCCAGGACGTTGGTCATCCAACAATTGGAGTGACACCTATTTTTACTTGGGTTGCTATCTACTCTATTATGTATGTATCCTATAAGTTGTAGTTAGTGGTCAATGAATCAGCATCAGCCCTGCTATTTTACCACTTATTGCATTCAACGTTTTATAATGTTATTTTTACTTATTCAGCTTTGCTTGAGTGATTCATTGTCGTCGTTGTAAAGGCAATCAATACGAAGTCAAGCCGTGGCTCGGGTGAGATTCTTTCTTTCCTCACTGGCTAGACACCATCCTGTCTGTCAGGTCCTAGAATCCCCATTATTTACCGTGCTTGAATATTTGTTCTACTGGTCAGTGGCATAGCTTCATTGTCAGTTCCTAGAATATTTAAAACCCCATTAGAAATAGTATAACTATCATCCCTAGCAGGCAAGGAACATTGCAGTGTCAGTTTTTCGTATCTTTAATCCATTGAAATAAGGTTCTTAGCATTTAATTGTTATTTGATTTAAACCCTAACAAAGTAGTTTTATTGCTTAAACCATTTATTAGCTGCGCTCAGTTACTTGAAAGTCAAATAGCATAGTTAGTTATTACCTGTTCCTTATTATTATTCAATTCATACCTTCATCCTTCCATCACAAGTTAATTCGATCGTAGGTCAAGTCATTACCATAACACATCACTAACACTCACACAAAATAGTCATTACTGACTACTGCTAGCTATTAGGCTACTGACTCCATCTGATTGTCGTCTGTAGATGAAGTATTTAATTTAGTAGTTGCCCAGTTGAGTTTTTGAGTTATCTGACGTAATGTTCCGGCATAATAATTAACGATAAGGTAGAAAAGAGAAACGTTTTGTACTACTTACTTTATTTATTGAATGAAAGAACATGAATGCCATCATTCAGGAATTCAAGAACAAATAAAAACAACCATAGTGCAAATACACATTAGTTCTTTGGGTGAGAAACACATCTTTAAGTCTTTGCATGACTGTCACCGTTGATTCAGTTGAGGCTGCATGTGGAAACTTTCTATATTCAATGTTCCACGAGTGCCTACCTACAAGCACATACATATACATACATACATATGTAGCCGCTTCATAGAATGAACACGACCAAGAAGACGAAGAAAAGTGCGAGAAACTTGAGAATACGTTCAGGACGCGCTTTGAACTGAATTTTCACACACTTGCATTTTCTCCTAATTCAATCCAATTCGTTCCTGTAGTCAAAGTTTCATTTCGCAGACGAATACTTGGTGACAGAACTTTCCAGGAGGCCACAAAGTCAATCCAATTACTACAGCGCTTACAAATGTCTCTGAGTAAAATGCTGGGGAGCCGAGGCAGGGGAAGGGAAGTACTGGAAGAAGCCTGTACGGGTTTTAAAATTGCATCAGTACATGAATTCTACAATTCTACCCATCACGTCAAAAGTACAGTAACTGCTCTTTATACGTATTTGAATTCTTCAGAACTTTTATTGGAAAAAACACTCAATTACATTGAACTATGTAAACGGAAGAATTCAAGCCGTTCTTAAATATATTTGAACGTAATTTAACCTGTAGGTCCAGACACTTTTAAATGCAATTATTATCTAGTCGCTCAAGGATACATCGGTAGCAGCTCACACGGGTATGTGCTACTTTTGAGCAAACTTGGTACTTTTCCCCCGGTCAAATTTAGAGCACCTGCCACCTTTTGAAACCTTATTTTACCCATTAAAATCATAATCAGTAGTCTAAAACGTATTCAACCTTTAGAATTCCGGCCACTTTCAGAATTCCTCCTGCCGTGGAAGTTTTACGGTAGGTTGCGCTAAATTGATAGAGCTGGTCTCGTCTGGCATCGCACTTCTATTGGCGAAATTCGCTTTTCAGTATTTTTGAAATCACCTTTCAATGGGCAGTCTAAAGGGTGGGCATAAATTTTGTTCACAATATGCAATTGAAATTGAACTAAAAATATAAATCCCACAAATATGCCAGTAGGACCTGAAATGGGAATGTGAGATGGAACTAGAATGGGAAAAATGATATTTTATTTCTTACGAGTTTGTTTGAAAAGTTTATTTCTTCTCAACGAACGATAAGTTAAAGTAAATTAATGGAACATAACTATGAGTTATGTTTTTGAGAACTATGCACCTAGATATTAGTACCTTTGTAGAAAACATGTATGGACAGAGGAAATATGGGCTCATATAAGTTTGGATCGAGATTTGATGCCGTCATCTCATCGTAATTTAGTAATGTTGTAGAAAGATGTGACGTGCGTTACGTTAAGTTGGCTTTGACTGTCCTGGCAGTAATGACGATGACCAGGGAGTGAGAGAGAGAGAGAGAGAGCAAGATAGAGAAAAGAGAAAAATAAATTGGGAAGGGATAAGGAATGATGAGCGTGAACATTGGAACATTTTATTGGAACATTGAATTGGACTGAATTGGATTGGAAGAGGATACTCAAGGAGGCTCGGACGACGCAGAGGCTCCAATAAGAGGAAAGGGTAATTAATTTGTGTGGATGTGGATGGATGAGGGATGAAGATAATTCAATATACCCTGGGCTAAGAAGCAAAGGGAGACAAACACATTTCTGACTCCGATCAAAATCAAACATCTATTGTCCGGTAAGGTCTTTTGAAATATTAACTATAACAAATATTAACCCAAAACAATCTGCCTACTGAATTTTAACAATAAAGAAGTTATGTTTATTCAATTTTAAAATGAATGCTTTAAAAAAAGGAAAAAAAATGTAACTACACCGTTTGAGAAAGAAGAAAAGCGTTTTTGAATCTTGAAAGGAAGTAATGTATTAGCAACATCCATAGTATTTTTCTATTAAAACTTTGTGTTTTTGCGCTACTTTGTTTCTTAGTTCATGACATATTTCTTCTAATGGAAGGATAGACTTGTGCATGTGGACCAGGACTTCCACTTCAGTGTGGTTAAGAATCCAAGAAGCATTCAATGAATTCTTTTCTTATTTCTTCCCAAATTCCAAAGAAGAGGTGAAGGAGCATTAGTCAATGGTAAATTAAATTTCCAGCCTATCCATCAGCAGAGAGGTGTGTCTCCCTCCTGTGTCTCTACTCCAGGTCTTGGCTCCAAAAGAAAAAGAAAATCCAGGCATTTCAAGCTTCTTTTGAGACTTTTTCCCCGCCTGCCTTTGTATACATTGGCCTTTGTGCATCCTAAATTAATAGATGTACATATTGCAAACAAAACTAAAATCAAAATCAAAGCCAAATTCAATTTGACAAATAGAAAAGTTTCCAAATTTTTATTGATGTCGTCCATATTTTTTCGTTGGGAACACCTAATTGCAGAGATGAAGAGAATACGAGATTAGAACTTATTGGCTGTAAGTAGGAGTGTGTCTATTTTAGCAGCGTATCCAGGCAACATGGTCTTCGTCTAAAATTGTACCCATAATTTCAGAATTGGCATTTTACAAATTATTGAAAACTCAGAAGGCAAGGCATTTTTTTAAAAATCTGGTTACACCTTTAGAATAGTAATAATAATAATAATTTGTTCATTTAGTCGATTTAGCCATCGGCCCATATAACAGTTCTTTAGAATAGTGAGCTCTTCACAATGAAATAATTTTAGTACCTTTGCGTACTTGACAATTTGTAAGAGACCTCCTTATTTAAAGAACCCATCTTACATTTTATATCTTTAATAAATGTCTATGTTTGCCTTGATGCCCTATAGGGCAAGTGTTTCTAGATACGCCACTGCCAAATTTTCAAAATAACATGCAAATGTAGTTCACGGATGACTTGGCTTGCTGCATGGGTTATTTAGTATGATGTTAAAGAGTGAGGACAGCAGTTGATTAGCATCGTTAGTATTTTGGTAATTCTCTGTCTGTCTCTGTTTTGTTGTGTTATGCGAGGGCAGCTGTAGTGGGACTAAGTGTGGAAATGGCATACCGATGGAATGTAGGAGGCTGCTGCATGATAAGCGGAGATGTTGTCGAGTTGGAAGGGAAAGCTTAGTAAACTATAGGACGAGGTGCGAAAGTAGGTTGGACTCTGGCCTGAGTTTGTCAAGTCAAGTGAATCCCAGGACGCGAGAACTTGGCACCTCACCTTCAGTCCACCCAGCGAATGGAGAACCCAAAAGCAGTGCTTTGAACAACGGACAACCAAGTGATCTGCCGCAAAGAGCAGGGATCTACTGACGGAGGAGAGAGAGAGAGCACTGCTGCACTGCACTGCACTGAACTGTGGTTTCTCATTAGTGCTTCGCTTGTAGCCACCACGCATCATTTTCTTCTCTTTTTATTGCGTTTCAACACACAAGTCGAATGGCAATTTGCCCGATCTTCCCACCCCACCCACCCGCAAGCCTCACTTTCACTCTCACAGTCGTTCTCTTTCTCTCTCACTCTCATTGTACTTTGCCAGAAGTAGTTTTGAAGGAAGCCACTTTGTTGTATGTGTAGGTAGGGAGGTACATAAGAACGTAGATTACAAGTTGGTTGAGAATGTGCGGCGGGATTGCCAACATTTATCGGGTTCTCTTGACCTCGGGGACTAGAGAAACTTGATATTTGGTAAAGCTATTTCTGGAAGTGAAGATGGTTGTCTTGGGATGGACGTGGACGGTGAAGACAGGGCGACAAATGTGAATTGAGTCGCCTATTGGCCGCTATGACTTTCCTCGTATCTCTCATTCTCTCTCTCTCTCTCTCCAGCGTCTATCGCTCTATCGCTCTGGCTAGTTGCATTTACTCTCTCCCTCCATAACTTGGACGTATCTGTTAGTTGGGTTGAAATAGCTTTACAAACTCCGAGGGGATAACCAGTACTCATAGAAACTGAAAATCTCCCTTTTATTGCTTTACTTCAGGCTATATATTTCCCTTCAAGTCATTTTTAGCTTGTTCCCTTTTCATTTATATGACTTTATATAGAATTTATGAAAAGTAAAGTCAATATTTCCGGTATGTGTCTGACGCTCTGTGTCGCGGGTGAGAATAGCCCCTTCCTTTTTTTTCTCTCTCCCTCTCCTGTGCTCTGGGTGTGGAGAACGTCTGTATGTGGGACGATGAATGTTCCTACCCATAAGCCATGTATCTTTATACCTACATTTCCTACCTACCTATGCTGACGACTCTCCAACTTGCATCTATCACTATTTGACTTTCCATTGGATAAGGAATGTGAGCTTGGAAATAGAAGAAATGCACTTCTATAAGAATTCCTGTATCTGCCCCCACCAAATGCCCTTCCCAGCTACAGAGCATAGCTGAGCAGAGAGAGAGAGTGGAACTGAACTGAGTGGAAAAGGTCCACCACGTACGTCTGTCTCCCTGCCTGCCTGCGTCTGCTTCTGCCTCCCTATGATATCGCATAAAATCCCTTGCTTTATATCCGATGACATGACCGAGATTGGTAAGAGGAAGAATATCAAGAAGTGTAGTGAAGATGTGCTCTGCTCCGCCAGTCCATGTGCCCCCATCCATCCGTAGGAACAAATGTAAGGCATACAATAAGACGACGACTTCAATATCAGTTCGTCTTTCCTGTCGACTACCTCTCTGTCTCTCTAAACCAGCTTCCACTCAGTCTATCTCATTCTACATTTGTAATCTTCCTGGTGCACCAGAACAACCCAGACAAACTTTTATCCTCTCTCTCTCCTCTCCCTCTTGGTTATCATTTTCCTTCCCGTCCTTCCTCGCCGTCCTTCTTCTTCTCCGTTCGTCTTTGACTGCTGCTTCTATTTTCCAATCCAATTTTTCCTCGGTTTTCCCTCCCTCTCTCTCTCTCTCAAATACAGAGACATGGTCTTTGGGTCGTAGATTTTTTTGTTGCTTTCTCTCTCTCTCTCCCTCTCTATCTTGCTTGTTCTCGTCGTCTCGACTACAAAACCTTCTCGGTCACATATTTTACACATGTCTCGCTTCTTTCACAAGCTCCGCTACTGACTACTGGCACTGGCAAACATTGAAGATGGAAAATAATAGAAAACAAAATTCTCATCCAATATTAACCATTCAAATTTCTTCCTGTCGTCATGTTTCTTCTTTTACGACCATGACTCCAATTTTCCAAGACGACTCAACCATCAGCCCATCCTATATCTTTTCAACCAACTTTATACCATCTAATGTAACATGTTCATTTCGACAAGTGCTCGTAAACTGTTATGTAAAGTCTCTCGTTAAAATCTCTCTCTCAATCCTCACTCCACGTTCGGGGAAGGTATCAGAGCAAGTGGGAGCAGACAGAGATCTCTCTCCAGCACTTATGCTCGACTCTCATATTTTATGCCTTTGACAATCTATAACCTACTCGCAGAGGTGCCTTCTTAAAAAAACTTAAACCGTTATCTAACCTTAATGATACAAGTTACAACCTATTTCTGGTACAGGCACTTTGCCTCTCACGAGCAATACTCACAACTTCGAACCCCAACAACCAGAGCTACTTTCACAAACCTTGACTCTTGACAAACAGGGAACGTTCCTTCAAGCGAGATAGAAGAAAGGGAAAGAAAGAGAGAAAAAAAGTGCTCATTTCAACCTGAATTAAATTCCTGTGAGAAATCAGTACGCCATGAAACAGAGTGCTAGATAGGAGTGGATTACAAGCCACTGACGCGAGTCTTTGAGTAAAGAGCAGAACAATGCAAGTTGACATCCTCACAGATGTCCTTAAACCTCGGAACCATAATGATGTGCAAATGGATTTACTAAATTCTAATGTCTGCAATACATGCTAAGTGTAACAATGGAAACGTATCCCATTTATTTAATTTTTGGCACCTCAACCATGCTAGGTATCAATCCCATTGAAAGCCCTCTTCCTTATCATCTCCTGTCACTTGTTCTTGTGAAATCACACTTAGAAAGAAAGGGAAATAAAGCCCTGTTTCACAGCTTTCCCTTTTGGGGGAAAGGTATGGGCTCCTTGCTATGTCCATAGAAAGTATGGAAGGAGTTGTGGCTATGGATCAGAATAATTCCAAACTCCAGTACAAATAAGCTTAATGCAAAGTGCTAAATTTATTGTTATGTCTAAAATTTCAAGACTCTTGCCAACAGTAATAATATTAAGGAATGGATATATTTATGCTGAAATTTATTTCTTGTAGTAATGCATTTCCATGCATATATACGCAGGGAGAAAACAAATATGGATGTACATACGCATAGTGGGTAAGGAAGAGAATCACGTGACTGCTACATTAAGGGGAAGCGGTGGTGCGGTGATGTGGTTTGTTTTTAGGTGCGTCATACAAGCATTAGAATGAGAATGAGAAGATGAACCAGGATCCTTTCATATGATATCTGAATGTATGTAGTTGAATGGATGAATGGACGTGGGGGACTTGTATAGCATATGTCTTAGTAAAAACCTTTTGAAAGTCTACGGTGCGGTGGTTCTCGTTCTGCCTCTTTCGGTGCGTCCATGATGGCGTATGAAAGATGTTATCATGAGCTCTGCCTTCTTTCATTAAATAAAAAAAGGAAATGAGAAATAGCCTGGAATCTTTTACGGGAAGAAAATCAATCGGCCATAGATGTCATGTTGACAGTTCCTGACAAAGCAGGTATAGACCTGGTGAAGAAAAGACAAGGTCGTATAAGGAAATTGGGCATTTTACAAACTGTAAATAGGAATATACGTTTGACGAGGAAAAATGACTACGTTGATGGAAAGGTGGATCTAAGCAGAATGATATTCAATATAAGAAAGCCGGACATTGAACTATTTTCATGCCCTTGCCGTCTAAGCCTATGGGTTGGTGCTACGCTTACCCCCTCTGCATGATGCATGTCTTCACACACATGTACGTAAGACAAGGCAAGACAAGCCTCCTCCGTGTGGTGCCTTAGCACGGCAAGACGCTTCTACTGTCTCCTGCTTTCTCCGTTAAATCCTATGCTGTATATCCCTCTGTGCTGACGTACATGCAGACAAGGAAGGAAGGAAAAGGAGAAGGCGTCGTGGTCGTGAGACAGGAGAAAATTACATCTTGAACGAAAACAGGGTTGAGAAGAGATGAAATTAAATGGATGATGGAAAACCTAGAAAATGTCATTCACTAGTGGAAATGGGTCCGAATTGGATTCCGACAACATTAGCTATGCGCCAAGGTACGATACGATACTATATATTTACTTTCTCCCTATTTTTTTCTATTTTACTTTCTAAAGTTATAGTGCTTATCCATTCACAGATGTGCTGCCAAAGAATAGGCACAAGGATATCATGTAGCATATAGAAGAAGGCACAGTCCTACATAAATTGGGACCAACCAAGATTCTGCCACGTACATGTATGTATAACAGATACGTATGATGGGGTATATAGTCAACTAAAGGGAGAAAGTGGGTTTGGTTTGGTTCGGTTTAGTGGGTTGCTTGCGGTTCTCGTATATGACGTTCCGTTTATAGGTAACAAGATGAGCGATTGGATTAAATCGTAGTTACAAGTTTCTTTCCGCATTTATTTCACTACTGTGTATATAATAGGGTCGTAAAGAATCCCTCTGATAGAGTGCTCTCCGCGAACTCGCAGGGTATCTGTTTTATTTTTACTCATATTGCCTTTTATTTCACAGGATTTTGATGAAGCGTGTGAAGACGTTGAGTGTAAGTGTGGGCAAAATGATGAGTTTATTTCGAAATTCTCTTCATTATACGGGCAAAAAACTAAAATTAATTATTTTATGACATACTGCGGTAAAACAGAGTGGTTTTAAATTGTAATTTAAATTCAATCTATGTATATCCATCGTAATGTACAGGATTTAATTGAAAATCAAAGCAATTCAGTGCAATGTAGAGTAGCTTTAATTTTCTATGCCGTAACAAAACCATTTCTGTTTTTGAACATTTTACGAGCATCATAATATGTCTAAAAACTGGACGTGGTTGAAATGTTGAGAAAGATTAAAAGTACAACATTGGACGTACAATATAATGTTAATATTTTATATAAAAAGATATGAAATATGTTTAGCTTGAAATCCCATTTGGAATTCCCTTTGTACCCATTGGCACTCAGTCAGAATTTTTAGTAGAAATTAATCTGTGAAATTTAGAGATTTTTTTTTATACATTACACAAAGTGTTGAAAGAGTTTTCGGTTGCAGATTGAAGTTTTTCCTATGCTTCCCTACAAGTAACTTCCAGCTTGGTTGAAAAGTTAAGATTTTCCAGAAACAATTTTTAAAAGTAATGCATGCAGCCCATGTGGATGAGATTGAAGAGCACAATGTATTTGGGAGATAAGTCCAAAAAAGAAGTAGAAAAAGATGAGGTTCTTTCTCATGCGAAAATATGTGGAACTATGGATGCTTTTGCTTGTTGTCGAGATAAAAAAAAGGTCTATGGGAAGGTACGTGAATGTATGTATAGATCCTGGAGTACTGCAGTGCTGTTTGGAAGGCAAGGAAGGTATGTCGGCGGAGTGTCTAGTGTGCAGTGGTTTCACTT
>JAQFZC010000287.1:0-60821 GCA_034695205.1 Dicyrtoma fusca | reverse complement strand
GGCATTTTGCCTGAGGTTTCATTATATTATCGTATATTGTACAATACCTTATAAAACATTATGATTTTAAATAATACTGTACAATATTATATAGTATGTATTTATTATATAACGTAGCATGTTATTATATATTATAATGTAATATTTATATAATACTGTATATAATATTATAATTTAATAATGCAGTTTAGTATGTAATGTTGAATATTATTATAGAATATTTTATATGATTATATAATATTGCATAATTCTATGTAATACTGTGTAATAATATGTAATATTGTGTAATCACAAATAATGCTGTATAATCGTACAAAATAATATGCAATATTATATAATATTGCACATTAATATTTATAATATACAATATGACATATAAGTACAGTATTACATAGTATTATACATTACAAGTTACAATACAATATTGTATACTAGTATTTAATAATATACAATATTCTGTAGTAGTATTCCACGTTATATACTAAACTACATTATTATAATATTATTATACTATATTGTATAATAATATATTATATTATATAATAATATGCTACATTATATTATATAATAAATACTATACAATATTATATAATATTGTACAGTATTATTTAAAATTATAATGTTTTATATGATATTGTTCAATATAAGATAATATAATGGAACCTCAGGCAAAATG
The DNA here is from genome assembly GCA_034695205.1 of Dicyrtoma fusca. Classification (NCBI taxonomy): domain Eukaryota; kingdom Metazoa; phylum Arthropoda; class Collembola; order Symphypleona; family Dicyrtomidae; genus Dicyrtoma; species Dicyrtoma fusca. The sequence goes on along the minus strand of JAQFZC010000287.1, from coordinate 60,145 downwards.
CCTGTTGCGGCAGAAATGCCCAAATACAGGGTAAATAGCCTATAATTATGTAGCCCCAACTTATAATTCGTAATTGTATGTAATATATGACTGACTCCTGATGTCAATAGTTCATAATAAATGTTCGAGTTACAGAGTATGGGGTAGTAAATGAATGGCCCCTGAGGTCAATAGTTCATATTGTACGAGTTACATAGTAGAATGTAATATATGTATGGCCCCTGAGGTCAATAGTTCATAATGTTCGAGTTACAACATATGAAGTAATATATGAATGGCCCCTGAGGTCAATAGTTCATAATGTTCGAGTTACAGAGTATGGGGTAATATATGAATGGCCCCTGAGGTCAATATTAGGCTAAAGGAGAACCTAATAGGGGGCGTAACGTAATATATTCCCAGCCCTTGGTGCTCTGTTTGGAGTTGTAAAGAGAAACCATGACGGTGAGTGTACGAGGTATGAGAGTGAACACAGAACGAATAGAACAATGGGTATGTACAAGGGTATGTACAACGGATGAATGTATGAGGTAAGAGAGTGAACGCATAACAAATAGAACCATGGGTATGTACAAGGGTATGTACAACGGCAAATAGCTGGCAGATAAATACCCTGATACCACTGTGCCTACATCCATGGACCTACCTACTATGCATATCATCACAGATAATATAAACCTACACTCTCCGTGTGTCTACTATACCAGTCTTTACGTCCACTTTTATAGCCTAGCACTAGCAGTTTGAGTCTACCGACTACAGACAGCATGAGGAGCATCCATATACCTACATAGGTAGGTATGTCTATAGCTTATGCATCGAAGATGCCTCCACGCTCTTTGATACAGACATAGCGGAGAAAATAAGTGTGCCTTAGTTTCATTTCATTCTTTAGTTCACTTTGTTATTGATCTGAAGTTGTGAAGATGTGTGTGAGTGAGAGGCGTAAGAGAAAATGGGACAAAGAAAAAAGTCTAGTGAACGACTTGCGATGTTGTTGGCTGGAATGGAACGGGAACGGTTTGTAGGGCAAAAAAGTATAGGGGTAGCAAATATATATGAATATATAGAGAGAGAGACATGGAGATACTTACATAAGTTGGGAAGAATTAGAGCGCAGAGTGTGTAGTTACTTACTTGGCTTTATGTACAGTCTACAGTCAGATGATGGTAAAAGGTAGTGAGCTAGATAGATATTCATTTGCTGAGGAGCTTTCTGCACACAGCCCGCTATGTACAACATGGGCTCGTGGGTACCTACCTTATGTACATATTGTTACCAAAGCCAAAATCTCGTCCACGTTCTGTAGACAGAGCAGCAGTAGTCTTTCGGAGATTCCAGCAGTAAAGATGCCAGAGCCTGCCAGTGTTTCTCCCATACGTCTCCGAAGCCAAAAGCAGTCTGACTTCGCTCCCTTTACTTACGACCATGGCTCGAGCCTGCCTCTCTCTCTCTCTCTCTCTGTCTCTGTCTTGGATTCCATTTCACTCCAGTCTCCATAGAAGGAGGCAAGTCCAGGAAATACAGAGTGGAGAAAAGAACTTTTACGTCCATGACAAACTGCAATAAGGGTAACCGTATAAATCCCTTATCCTCACACATTACGTACAGATTTACAGTGAAACGTGCGTACATGTTCCCCCAATGCAATGCATGGGATGCTTAAGTTTATCTCTTTGGCTTTGATTCTGATATTCCTCGAATGTAGGTTTGTTTTTTTTTGGAGACAGTCTCATTCTCGGTCGGTCGGACTATCAGGGTTGCTTTTTCCTCAGATAGCGACTGGATACGGGGGGAAGTAGCTCTGGATGAGATAGGAGAATGGAGTACAGTAAGTGAAACACACTCTTGTGTTAGATGGTAATATTGATATGTACTTGTACTTACTTGTAATGCAGAGTATTGGGAGTGGCGGGTACGCTTGCTCAGCACAGATTCTTGGATGCAGATGAATTCGGTGAGATTCAATTCTTCCTCATCCTCATTGAGACGGATTCAAGTAGGTATAGAGCCGAACCTCAGAGATCACTTATCGCCCTCTTCTTCCCTACGCCGTGCCGTCAAGAGTCTCCAAAGACTTTTCTCTCCTCCACTCAGAGTCTCCACACATTCTTTTTGTCTCCGTCTCCTCCACGTACTCTTGTCACACTTCCACCAAATCATTACAATTTACTAATCTTCTCCATCTCTATCACCTTCTATCTCCCCTCCCCAGCCCAAAGACAAATAAGTTAGTAGCCGAGACAGATCATATGTAATTACTGCACTTGGGAGCACAGGGAAGATTCTTATTGGGAAATTTCAAAGATTATCTAGACTTACCCCACAAGTGCATACGTACACACGACCACATATACAGTCAGCTCCACTTTTATTTCTTTTCCCACTCACCAGTCAGCATTCGATCGGAGTCCTTTTAGTCAGAACCAGAGCAGAGATCCTCACACGCGACTCACTCCACTACCTCCCAGTCAGATTCCATAAGAATCCCCTCAAATACTGATAATAATATTTCAAATTGTACAAAATACAAAACAAAGGAAGACTCCTTTATCCGTACAGTGATAATCCTAATCAATAAAAATACATACAATAAAAAGAGTTTTAATATAAATATACTACAGTACAACTTCAAAGACTACAATCTTACATGTAATTAACAAACAATCTCTCATATGCACATACATACATACTGTACCTCCACATGTGTATTACAAATACAGATGGATTATTGAATAACAGTTATTTCTACAAATTACAGTGACTTACTTACATAGAGCGGCAATTATTATAAAGAGCGAAGAACGCTCCATACTGAACAGATATACCTAATGAAACTATATTAAATACTATGTGCACTACTGTGTAGTGTGTATTCCATGTTGAGAATTTCAAGCATCCATTTAGACGACATCGAAAGCTGTGCATTCGATTTATAGGCAATAAATAAATTAAAATACAATAAAATCTATTTCGATAATTTATTAACACTAAAAAAAACAAATCCTAAGATACACGATACTAATATTTTTAAAATGTGAATAAGTGATATTTATGTTAGTTCATAAATTAAAAAAAGCATTTAAAAACAAAGCAACGCTGGATTTGTGAAAAAATTCATTTTGGAGAAATGTTATAATATGAGGAATCTCATTCGACAAAGTAAGAACTTTTCCACACTTTATTTGTATAGTTACTTTTTGCAATGAAGGAATTTTGTACCTATGCATATATATATGTATAATGCTTGTGTATGATTCAGAAAACCTATACAAGCAATACGAAGGAACGCTATAAGGAATGGGATCTATATAATCAAATACCTATACTTATGCACACATGCATAGACATACACAGACTTTTCATGGTTTTTATTGAAACATTTCCTGGTAGTAGTCATTTGTCTTTCGATCGGATGGATCCTGACGTACACATTGACTCTGTTTGTGGGCGGCCTAATGTCAAACTTACAAGCTTAGCTTAACTGCAGTCATTAGCATTATCATCAATACTGATACTTTGGCAAATAAAACATAACATACCAATGTGTTTGTATAAATACGACAATCGTTATAGTTACACGGAGCAGCCATAAATTACTAATAATGAATTTCTGAAATAGCTGCAAATGTGAACTCAAGGACCTAAAAAATGTAACGTCTACATCCACACTTCCTATCTAACTAGTAAGTATACAGCCTATACAGACAGACAAGCAGGACGTGAAGAGTCTCATGGTTCTTTGGGTTTTCGTGCTAAATGGAATTTTTCTTGTAATGTATGAGCAGCACTCTGTCTGGTTTTTCAGTTTCCATTTCGTTTCTTTTGTTCTATGTGCTCCAGAGTACATCTTAAATTTTTATATCTTAAATATCCTCAACATTATTTACATCCTCTTGAGTATGGATTGCCCAGTTAAGTTCAACGTTCCGTCCGACGGAGACTCCACAGATTCCCATTAAGATAAAAAGATATTCGCTCTTGTTTGTATTCATTGTGTAGTGTGTACTGGAGTTTTTTTTTGAGAACGGTTTTGTAGAGCAGTTTCCGTTTTTGCATACATGTACCCATGTGCATGAAAGGAAGAAGAATGCGAACGTTGTATGGACGTAGGTACATACATACGCTCGCGGTGCTACAAGTCTCACTTTTACCTTGGAAGGGAACTAAACATGCGTGCGTGCACCCCAAAAGCCTACAAGCTACAACATGAGGCCAAGACGCTCTGTCCGGACCTCCGGACAAAACTATACACAATGGCATTGGGTCATCACATTCCCATCACTTCCTACTCCAAGTCCATGCGTTCGTCTTCGGTTAAATTCAAAACCTAATCGGGCTGTATCAACTAGTCAATGGATTTCTTTCAATCCCAAACCACACGTCCAAGTCCGCACAGCTCTTTCCATCCCGCTTCCACTTCCATCATCATCGCAAATATTTATTCTTTCCTCCCTCGCTCCTCGTCATTACATCTCTTCCTTCGTTCTCGTGACAGCATAATCAATAGTCTACCAAATATTTACTTGTTTTTCGAAAGGATCCCTTTACTTACAGTTATGCACATACGACTTGGATTGGGACGCAAAGTTGGATTTGGCTTTGGCCTTTGTTCGTATTATTAGTCTTCTTTGGAGAAATTTGGGCTGGAACCCATCAGTAGACCAAAAAAGCTCATTATACGTACCAGCAATCAGTTTATACGTACCTAGGTACTTACAGTTATAGTGAAATTTTACAGTTTAACGAAGGAAAATCTGTATTCTGACTCTGAAATTGTAAGTAACTAATTTAAAATTTTATTTATTGTTAGATTTGAAATACCATTGCAATAAGCATATTAGGCGTGAACTGTACACGTAGTTGAACACACAGAATCTCTTGAAATTAAATCAGCATTTAATCCGTTTGTATGTTCGGCAATTACACGCTGAGCAAAAACGTCGATTTTAATAAGCACCGTACTGACTGAATATTGCAATTACATAAGTGCTTTGGAGTTTTGGCTATCATTGAGGTAGTCGTTCGTTTCGTGGACTCGTTTGTCAGTTCTCATCGCACTTAGCTTTCAGCTGAAATATTCCAGGAGTGATTGACTGTCTTTTGGGAGCAGTTATTGAAATGTAGGTAAGTCCTACAAATCTCCACTTGCACCCATCAAAAGTTGGTCCAAACACTTTTGCTGGGGAGATCACGCTAGAGATTTTACTGTGAGTGAGTTCAAGCGCTGAAAAGTGGAGCAAAGTTTGAGAGCAGCATGAGGGATTTGGTGCCTGCATAAAAATTTATTGCCAACTTACAAAGTCAATTTAGTGCGCATCTTCTCCACATTACATTCCATTCCATTCCATTCCATTTTATGTATCTGAGTTGTACGATTACTATTTGTAGAAGTGCATAGTGTGCTCAAAAAGTAAAAGGATTAAAAAATAATGATGTGATTACACACTAATTTCCTGATTAGTGACTGACTACATAATCATATCATTTGTGTACAATGAACCATTCAATAACGATTGGCTAAAATCATACGCTTCAGGTGGGTAGTTTGCTTCTTTAAAAAAAATGGGGCATGAAGCACATGCTACACATTTCATTAATTGGCATTGAGTGCTAGGAATGTTTTTAATGACTCATAAAACTCCTTAGTCAAAGTCAGTGAGTATTGGTGGATTTAATGTAGGTAGTTCGGGTCGCGAAAAATAACGTTCATTTCAAAGGGGCGTACTACGTACATTAAAGAAACAAAATATATATGTACACGGACAACGACAGAAATAAAAATTTAAGTCTCTATTCAAAGCCATTGCATTTTTTTTATAAATGGACCTCAAACCTGAACTGATAAATGGCTAATGGGATGTTTTCAAAGCTCGGATTGTTTTGGGGGAAAAGTGAGTCTGGAGCATCATTGCGAGGCTGAGAGTATCCGCAGGCTGAGGGAAAATTATTACAGCTCTTATACTGTCGGGTCTTATGGACTTATGGACGGGGGAGACTCCACATAAAAGCTTCTGGTCAAAGGGAATGGAAGTATTTTTAGAACTAAAAGGAAATTGGTGATGGATTTGACAGGTACAAGTCATGTGAGGAGATTCTATATTTTATACGGTGACGGACTGACTAGTGAGTTGTTTTTTTTTCGTCTTCGGTTAATTGTAAAGGAGAAAAGGATGTTTGTTTCTATTTGCACAGCACGGTGATGATCATGAGAAATGAATGGGATCATTCAGACTTCATAAAAAAAAACTTCAAATGGAGCGAACCTTTTACAGGGAGATATTCAGTGAGACTGAAATGATACTTACTTTTTATGTTGCAATAAAGGGTTTATGTCCTCATGTTGTGAAAGTCATCAAATCTGTACTCCAGTAAGTAAGTCGACATTTCTACGGAGAGTTCCGGCGAGGTAAATGCTAATCTCTCTATTTACCTCCGTGCAGTCATTGTCCATGCTGTCGTGATGAGTGTTCTGGGCTTACCTGCTAAAAACACGGGTACTCGATTAATTGTTTCAACAGAAATTCTTTAGAGTCGTTAGAGAATTCGCCAGTGCAGTTCAATCATTTGTAGTCAATCCATTTCCTACGCGAATCTTTTGTCAAGTCATCCAACGGAACTTCTTCAGGAACAAAGTACGAACATTTCATTCTCTCTCTTATCCAGTGATTTTCTAATTTCCTCAACTGAAATCCTCATCGCTCGTACTAAGCTACCGTTGCTCTTGTTATCTCTTTCCTAGTCACCGATTTACCCATTCAACTCGTTGAACAGTGGATTAAGCAGTGATTTTTACAAGAAAGTACCTATATAACATTCTACGTGACGCACAACTTTTGTACAACTACAAAGGCAGCTTAAACATACACCTATCCGTACATATGTATATATACACACATAGTTTCGGGTTAAACTGAATCAGTTGATCTAGACAGGTGCTCGTTATTCTCTAGAAGTACTTTTATCAATAACATAACAAGATGGTATTGATAGTGTAACTGTTATGTCATGTCCAAAACTTCATACCGTAATAGGCAAAACTGTCAACAACGCTGATGTAAAAACGTAAATGGTGTGAAAAGCAACAACACACGTGCTATAGCTATTTGTGTACTGACACTGCTATTGATACTGTATACCAATTACCAATGCAGAATCAGCCAGAGTAAGGAAATACATTTCAAATAATAGGTTTCTGAATTTGCAGAATTACCTATGTGTATGTATATTCCTTATTACTATTACTATCACTTTTCTTAATAGCAAGCATTAGCTTCGCAGCTTAGCTTTGTTTTACTGCAAGAAAGTTAAAACGTTTTTAAGTTAATGCATTAATTGTATAAACTATTTGATCATTAAATAAACTAACGCTCTAGTTCTAAAAAAAATAACGCTAAATATTAATGCTAATCCATTGATATTCCCGATCCATTGAGAATTTGGTATATCGGGCATACAGTACTTGTAGCCTTGCGCGTTGCGTTGTAAACAAAGATATTTAATTGCGTATTTACAGTACATGTAGTTACAGATCACGAATTAATTGATTCATTAATCAGAACTGACAAATAGGTGACAGAATTCATTAATTAGGATTTGAATCGTACGGAAGATGGGAAATAAAAATAAATGCTCACATACTACTAAGCTTTCTTTTGCCTTCTTGTAAGATTGCAGTGACGCTCATATTATTGCATTAGTAGTAGGTACTTGATATAAACTTAGACTATAGTTGCAATAACATAAAAAATAGGACGCTATATTATTATAAGTACCTACGTAGCTGGACACGGCTGTCTGATATATCCTTTGCCTCAGAAAGCACAAGACTGATTCGAGCGAGATCCGGAACTGTAAATGCTAGAAACACGGTAATGTTTCTATACGCTTCAGCCTACTTTCTTATTTATTTAATGTGGTTGAAGAAATATTATCTAATCCACAAAAAAAGACGCCCAGTAAATAAAACCTGACAGTTGACAGGAGGCATTAAAAGCAGAAAATACGAGCGCCTTGCAGCCTATTTAGATGAGAGAATATCTCCATAGGACGTTAATTGAAACAAAACAACAAAAATCGAAATATGCAGATCCTTTAGCACTTTAAAGTCATTTCGTACTTCAGCTCGTAGTAGTATGTAATCTAGGGCCTACACCTACAACATACCTGCTTTATTTATGTATACATAATCGGGAACTGCCTCTTGGGGTTTGCAGTATGGCTATGAAATTACTTTAAAGATAGCAATAGCAATAAATGTAAATGGTAAATAAAAAAGTTTAGAAACCACTAGAGCTCCTCTGCAGATTATAAGTTACAACATGCACAAAATCCACAGAATACAACAACATATGGTTTATATTACCGGGCATGAATTTTCAATTGCTGAGTTCATTTTCGTCAATTTACCAACACTAAAACGTAGGTACATACAGCGAGAAAAAAAGAAGTGCAGTGGCATTGATCTTGTTATCTTCGAGTACATATTCAGATTAATTGAGGACAGTTGCTTTTTTTATACTGCCGAGTTCTGAGACGAGTCACGGGGGAACTTGGGAACCTACAGATTTCAGCAGCACAAAGTGTGAAATCGCGAAAAGTATATGAATAGAACTTGGGAATAGCATTCGTAGGCATATTCGCATTTTTAAATCTTGCAGTAATCATTAGGGAGAAATTAAACTTTCGTTTATTTAAATTGCTCTTTACTACTTGAGATGAAAGATAAAATGTGTCAGTCATCTGCAAAATTCTATGTAGCAGTAAATGGAGTGCAAGGCAATGGATAGATAAAGTAAATATAAATACAACAAACTCGCACTTTTCTATAGATTTGGTATTTTCTTATGGTCGTGGGTACCGCCGTATTTTTATAGAGACACACACTCACATTTACAAAGGAGAGAAAAGGATCTCCAGCATATGATTTTTAGAAAAATAAGAAAATTCTTTCACTACGTGTACACACATTCAGACGTGATACATTATTGCAAGCAGATATTTACTATGGGCTGTAAAAAGCGTGCATAAATGTTCGTAGTGCCACAGCAAAAATTTTGCACGGGAGATACATACCTAACCCACAGGCCTTGTCATTCCCTAACTGAGTTTGATACGAGCACTAAATTTAGCTTTGGAAAAAATGTGCTTGTGGATTCAAGTCCTTCATCTCATCTGTAGCCATAGCTAATAGGGTAGAGTCCCAGCTTGAGCGGAATACTTACCTAACGTACCTACTCAGGGATATTTGCATGCTTCCAAGCTCTCATGACTTGACTTTTTGCAAGGTATCTTTTCTCTATTTCTTCAAATATTCAGCCTTCTCGCTGATGAACCAGGCTTGAAAATGTAGCTCTGACAATTTATTTCTCAGTGCTGTAATGGTGGTTCTGGTTAAACGAGAGAAGTTCAACTTGTAGTCTGCTTTTATTTCTTTTCTTCGACAAATTCCCACCTCTCTCACCCATATTCCATTGTAGACAAGTCCGTGTGGTGCTATTTCACATTTTACTGTCTCACTTGTTTTTCCGCACCTACTGCGTCTTCTTCTCCTGGCCATCTTTGACACTTACCATCACATTAGTACCTCCGTTACAGTTCTTCGACAAATATCAGTCAATTTAAATGTGAACGGTGTACATAATATTTATACTTGAGTGCTTTTAATCGCTAGATTCAAATATGTAGTTTTAATTAATGATCCATTTGTTTGGGCTTTGCTATTTTGTATTAAGAGGGGCTGTGTATTTAAAGTAGGCAAGATTTACAATATCTCTACACACACGGATACAGAGAGTGCGGTTGACATAGTATCTACAACAGTCCGTTAAAACAGTGCGAAAAACAAGTGTGTGCAATTCATATCCGCTAATCCTGTAATACAACACAACTCTATTCGTTCTATTAGTTCTCCCTTGAAGATGAAAACAAGAATTTTTACCATTGTGGAATTTCTCTTCACGGCAAGCATTCTCCTGGGCTTCTTACAGAGCGTCCCTACCGTCTCTGGGGAGACGGCTCCAGAGAGCGATGCCCAAGAAATCAAGGAAAAGCTACTTATTATTATGCTCGACGGGTGAGTCCATTTATCATGATTTACAAAAATTACTCTAATTCCATCCTCAACATTAAATCCTCTTTATCCCATGGGATCCACGGCATCTGTAAACATATAATTAGCCACCAAATCTAATTTTAGCCCCCCATGCATAGGCACCTTACCCTACATCTAGAGATACAAAGTTATACGCGGTCTTGAAAATAAAGTCAAGTTCAAAAACACAACACGTACGCTGTGTTATGTAGTTATATTGAGACGGGGTCTTAGCTGGCAAAGTTGAAAACTTGTCCTCATCCCATTTCTTAATTTGCAATATGAAGTCACGATCTATGGGAGAGCCAATATAAACGAGATTAATGATCCTGATCGTTATCCTACAAGGAAAAAGACCAAACTTTTTTTACAAAATACTGTGCTTCTATAATTACCAGTGTACATAATTCTTCCCTTCTAGCATTAGAGTGTCGTGTCACAAGGAAAGCTAAGGGAGTGCTGGCATATGTCTACTGAAAGTAGGTACTATACAAATACATGCAGAGATACAAGATGCGTCGTGTGCGTAATAATAATAGGGTTTCATCATTACTACACTTTAAATTACTTGCTGAATTCAGTCCATTGAACCACAACACACGTACACGCAAGTGACGACAAGGCGATGATAACCAGTATAAGTAGCCCTTTAAAGTTGTTAATTCGTATCCCTTGAAATAACATCGAGAATTTCGGCACGTTTCCTATCATGGAGAGCTCAAGACACTTTTAAGAAATAGGAAAAAACTTTTCGTACCCCCTTTGAGTATTGTTCCCGGGAAAATTGGATATTAGCAGACTGACCAAATGCCATTTGAATGAAAGTAAATATAATTACTATAATTACTTATGCGTGCCTCAACTCGTTGGGACGAGCGATAGTTTGTCTGGAGAGTCCGAAACCGACATCGGTAGTTTATCTCTGTCATCGTAATTCGACAAATGAATTTCCGTGATTCTTTATTTCCGCATAGTGTTATACGGGCAGCTTAAGTTTTCCGTGTTTTACTAATTTGTATTCCTGGTTTTTGTTACCGACCTACTACAGATAGGAACTGCAAACTGCCCCTATTGAGTTATTCAGTAAGCGCATAATAACACTGGGCAAAAGCAACTTTGAGGTATACCTACTTTTGCTTGCCATTTTGGTGGCTCAGAAACGTGTCCCAGTAAAGCAGAATGTGGAGATACCATGTTAGGTAGGTATATTGCTAGAGATACACTATCTAAATATAGGTAGAAGATAAATGTATTAGTCCACTTTCACTCTTCCGCTGCTTGGACCTCCATGTAACCTACTTTTCTACGTATCCAGTTTGAGAACAAGAAGAAACGTTTTCGTGTCAACTGGAACGTTTGTATTTTTCATTTGTGGAGAAGATAGACTTTCCATGCAGATTGTGGAGGGACACAACACGAAGCATCGTAAAAGATTCATAGCTGAAAGCAAAACCAATTTCCCATAAGAGACATAATAGACCCGATGAAATGAGACTTTCTCGTTTTCATTTCAATGTCCACCAAACGAGACACTACGTGATTGCTTTGAGTTGATCGCAAGCACGCGATTCATCTATCTTCTCCTCTACATTTCACCCCATCCAGGATCCAGGGTCTTCCATGATGTTTCAATAAACGCATTCCGCAGAATTCCCGGATAAATTGTCACATTTCCTACAAAATAGCCAAGGGTTCAACAATACATACATAATTATATATACATATAGGTAATGCTTTTTTATACTTTGTTCAAGTTCTTGAGGCTTCATCAAATCATATATTATCACTTCTCTGTTAATCTATTTAGGTATTACTAAGGGGTAGAAGTAAAATACTAGGTGTAGCCTTTCCAATGCATTGTAGTATCCATTAGATCATTTTTGTCTGTTTGCAACTGGATAGCACACAATTTGTGGTAATATGGTTCTACGTTTACCATACAAAAAAAATTGTGCTATTAATTAAAGATTATAGCTTTGATCACAAGTCACAGAATTTCGTGCGAAATAATAATGGGATTGTAAATGGAAATTAGAAAAAAATAGGAATGAATCGCCGCTCTTTTTTTAATTTGGAACTTCGGATTTCGGTTTTATCTGATGGACGGTTAGATAGAGGTGGGTAGTTACGTTTGTGTGCCATAACCTAATTATAATTCAGGCAATACATGATAATTTGACGTTTGGCACAAGGACCAAATCCCGATTCTGAAAATTGTGTGGGGAAAAGTAATTGATGTAGTACCTAATTCATTTGAATAGGTTTCGATGGGACTACTATGAGAAGCATAAAAGCTCGCTGAATGCATTCCAACATTTTCTATCTGAAGGAGTCCAAACAGAATGGGTGGAGCCGATCTTTCCAGCACTATCCTACCCAGCCTGGACGACCATCAGCACTGGAGTGTATGCAATGCATTTTAATTTTGGGAAAATTAATTTTTATCATCCAAGCAGCTGATTGGTTTTTAATTAATATAATTATTATGGACAGACAAATATTTCATGGTGTCAGTCTGCCCAGCAGTTCCGTTCGGCTTCTTACGTTCATGGCTAGGTACTTAAAGGCATTATTTTTTTAATTTCAATTATCCAGATTCCCAGAGACCCATGGCATCATTGGGAATTACATGTTTGACCTCAATATGTCAGACCCCACCCAAGGTGTGTTCGATCTCTTTGATCATAATACGACCATGAAACTTCAATGGTGGCAAAATTCTGAGCCCATATGGACCACTGCCACAAGATACGAAAAGAAGGCTGCCCTCCGCTTCTGGTCCCGGTGTGACGTGCCCGTTCATGAAGTTAGACCTCACGAGTGTATAGGCTATCGGGAGTCTCGTGGAATTGAGAGCATTCGAAAAACATTTGATATTGCGTTTCAAAGGCTAGAACAGGATTACGATCTTGTCATGGTAAGTACTCACCTTTTCTTTTACTGGCTGTATCATTTTCAAATTTTATCTATAGAAGATTAAAGGTAACTTTTCCCTTTTGCCAAGTCACATTTCCAACGAATGAAACACAATCCTGCCTTAATTACAGGTTTACGGGGAGCATCTTGACAATGTGGGTCACATGCATGGGCCAGATTCTCCAGAACTGAAAAAAGCTTTGATTGAAATTGACACTGTTCTAAACGAACTTCTAGATCGTCTACTTGATTCGCAACTTGACGAAAAGGTAAAACAAGAAGCTTACTTAACTTATCAATGGGTCTATACTTTTCCTCCCTTGTATTAAACACCGAAATATCTATTGCAGGTTAACATAATCATCTTAAGCGACCATGGAATGACTTGGACTGGAGAGGGTTCAGGCGTTAAGTACATTAACTTGGACGACCATTTGGAGAAAAGTGAAATCTACCGTAGTTTGGATCGAGGCGCCGTCGTATCTATTGCTCCATTTGCAAAGCAATACGACAATGTATGAGACAAAATGCAAATTTGTACAATGCTGTAAAATGTAAAATGTAACTACAGCTTTCAATTATTCAGTTCTAACACTGTGCTGATTACTAATAGGTCTACAATAGATTGAAGGCAATCAATGGAACAAATGTATACAAGCGTGAAGAGATTCCTGAGGAATATCATTACAAGAATGGTCGACTTGTTCAGGATATTCTAGTGGTAGCAAAAGAGAAGCACTTCATTCGTGGGTTGCAGAGTAACAAACAAATTCCACGGGACAGAGAAACGAATGGATATTGGAATGGACTCCATGGCTATCCCAAAATGGATGATATGCGAACAATATTTTTTGCAAAAGGACCTGGTAAGATAATTACGCACCTAATTAAGGATAATTTAAATACGCATAATATATTTATAAACCTCTTCGTGAACTTTTTCATTATAATTGCTGACACTGTCCACTCTTGTGTCGACTCCAATCTAGCTTTCAAGAAAGGAATCATTCATCCCCCCATTAACTTGGAGGATGAGTATCAAATATTCGCCAGAATTTTGAATATTCCAGCCCAGCCACATAATGGATCATGGAGTAGAGTTTCAGATATGTTGATTAATGGAGCCATTCTGTCGAGACCGTCCCTTCCAATCCTTTTTACCTTTGCCTTATCCTTCGTTGCTAGTCGTATTCTAATTCCTTCCTCAATTTGAATCACAATGACTTGAAAAACTAATTAACAATAATTAGCAACACACAATCAATAAATGGTTACCTTACATTTAAAACCTTCATTTTACAAGTCTACTTACATTTTATGTAAAGTATCTTACGAATATATAAATACTTAATGAATATTTGGTGCTCACAGTTAACTGGTGTAACTGTACTTACCTATACACACGTTCACACATCCATTTATAATATGAATATTTGTATTACCTATACGTTACTATTAATTACACACACACACACACACACACAAATAAGATGTTACAGTCGGAACATAACGGTATTGTATTATGTGACCATTAGTTCTGTAATTAATGCCGCAGTATACTTGTACACCATCCTATTATAAATAATTACGCTAAAATGACTTGTAAATGATGTCGCACCTAATAATAGCTTTGATTTTAGCACATTAGCAAAAACAAAGTAGGTAGTGACAAAAAAACTTCCACAAACGCAAGTCAAATACCAGACAGAGTCACAGACAGTCGAGTTCAAGTCCCTCAGCTTTTGAATTCCTTCAGTTACTCGTCATTCAACCAGAAATACGAAAAGTACTGTTAGGAATCTCCTATATTTCAAAAAATAAGTTTATTATTTGTTACTTGTTATAATTAGTTGAAGCACAAACACAACACTGCACGTTCGAATAATAACGTCATTACTGTAAACTGTAAACTATATAAGCAATGAATGACGGATGACAATTTCTAATTTACTGGACAATATTTGAAACGGGAAAGTTTGACGCTAGAAATGCCTCCTGCGAAATACAGAACACAATAATTATTGCTAGCAC
The DNA here is from genome assembly GCA_034695205.1 of Dicyrtoma fusca. Taxonomy (NCBI): domain Eukaryota; kingdom Metazoa; phylum Arthropoda; class Collembola; order Symphypleona; family Dicyrtomidae; genus Dicyrtoma; species Dicyrtoma fusca. The sequence continues at coordinate 45,104 of JAQFZC010000287.1, read as the reverse complement.
AATACGATTAATACGATAGTCGTAACTACCTACATTATACAATATTAATTTATTATTTAATAGTCAATAGAATAATACATTATTATACAAATAATTGTATTTAATTCGACAACTGCAAAAATTGATGTTCAGACTACTACTGGTTAGTATACATACCGTCAATTAAATGGCATTGAAAATAGTTGAGTAGGTAGTGGGAATATTAGTATTAAACTGAATTCTGTGAATGCAAGAAAGAACGGAAACGGAACTGATCGTCAATGACGATCAATTTTTGTCCAAGTAGAAAAATTAAATAAAGAGGACGAGCTGACAAGATATTTTGCAGCCCTCGTTTCAAAGTTAATTGTAATTACTGTAAGTAGTAGCGGTATTATTACAATTATATAGTGAATCAAGTAAATTAAAAATTAAATAATAATGTTGAATGTAGTGTAGTAAATATTTTTGAAGATACACTGTGCTGAACTGCTGAAGCAGACTTCTCCCATTGGATGGCGTGGCAACGTGATTGCAACGTTGAAGTTCTACAAATAATTATGTTAACCACAATAATTGCAAATGTAAATACTACTTACATATTACAGTAAGGTAAAACAAACCAAGGACAGACTCTTGACGAGTACACGTCTAATTATTTAAGCCGAGAGTATAATTTGAACACGACATTTATTTTATATGTTATATTTTTTTTGATGTTTCGTTTTGCTATTGTTAATTGAGCTAAGGATTAAACTGTGTTCACGAAACTGTAATATTTAATTCATACCTGTATAAATGCACTAGGGATCCAATCAACAACAAAAATAATACATAATTGAATGTTGTCAATAGTGAGTACATTAATAATTGTAGTTCAATAGTTCGTCTGATAGTATATATAACGCCTCTTATTCTATGTACTGTATGTATCGTCGGACGTACGAGCAGTAACACAGTACTAGTAACACAACCCAGCTATAATTCTCCCAGTCACGGGGCACAGGATTAGGAAACTGGTTAATAAAGTTAGAAATGTTCAAATATGCGCAGATAATTTTCAGAAACCGTATGCCTACACAGACATTAGTCCTGCATGATCTGGTCACTGCGGAATTTCTAGACATACAAAAATACAGTATTGTTTTAATGTCATTATGCTACTATAGCAATATACATAGATACGTTGCTATCAAGTCTGTGATGAGAATCACTTGTGATTTGTTCAACTATGCATTAGGTGTTTAATTAGATGACGAGTCACTCTTGTAGCAAAGTTCTTAAATCTGCATATGTAGGCATGTATAATTAAGTAAGTATGTACGCAGTATTTTATTTCCTCAATTTGGACTTAATAGTTATCCAGTGTAGTGGTAGTAGAGACATTTGAATGTAATTAGAATAGAAATATTTATTCTAGCAGTTTTTCCCGGTGAAAAACTAAGCAATAGAAAATGGCGTAGGTAAATATAATTACAAAGTTTCTGGATCATGTATTTTTCCATGTATGAAACTTGCGATGAGATTTGCAAACCAAGATTATCAAGATTGTGTACTTTTAATTTACTTATGTGTATCTTGAACTTACAGCAATCGCACATAATAGAGACATCAATAGTAGTGAATGTCTAGTTCTAAAAAGCTTGTACCGCACAATCAATCGATAGCAGAAATATAAAGCAAATGATGCTACTACATACATAAGTACATACATGTACGGTATTGGTCACACAGTACACTGATCGTAGGTCCAGTACGAAAATAACTAATCTGTAGATGATACGTGAGGAACATACATACATAAAGGATGGTGCTAAAAGTGCATAAAAGCAAAGATGAAAGGAAATAGAAAATAACTATTTACTGATGCCTGTCGGTTTGTGGTATAAAGATTGATTATAAAATCAAAATACTATCTGATTTAAAATATTTTGCTAATTTTTGTAACAAGCCAGGTTTCTTTTATTGTTATCCCACAGAATTATCCATTACTTTAATTCTTGGATTTGTTAAAGTACCTTACATTAGATGTTTTGATTAGTTTCGATTAATGTATGTATGTAATACCTACTTACTTTGTGGATAACACACTTCCTGCTGGTAGGTTTCACGGTGTTACGAGAGGCGAAAGGTGACATGTTCCTTGTTAGTAATCATGGTGACCTAATCATTAACATTACATTATTATTGCTTTATTTTAATTCATTGGAGCGCAGTCTATCTATTCATTAACTATAGGTACCTATATATAATTAAAGTGTCGATCCCTAATTATCAGTTCATGCACTTGCATGACACGTTTTGTAAGGCTATGGGAATGGAATAGACCAACTTACAGGTATTCCTCAGTGATGGCAACTAAGATAATTGAGGCAGGTATACCTATTAGCTTTCCCCCCATACCATCTGCAAAAAAAAAACTTTTCAGCTTAGATTGTAGATATAGTGATCTAACTATAGGAGAAAATGTATGTACGAAAAAATTAAACTTGAGAGACGAGACGATCAAAATCCATCCACGAAAATGCAGCTTCTCGACTTCGAGCACAAATTAATTATATACTAACAATTTATAATATGTATCCGTTAAAATATACAATTTGTAAAAGGTCATCGTCAGAGTCTATGTAGGCACGAGTGTTGAGATAAGGGAATTTAATATACAAATAGCAATAATATTATGGAATTATATACATTAGCCATACAAAATATATATGCATGCATAAATTATACACTAAAATTTCACTTGCGAGACTCTCCATATATAAAGAGTATCAAATGATTGAAGTAATAATAGATGATTGTTGTGTAAGTATGTGGGTTTTTGAAAAGCACCTGAATTGAAATGAAACTTTTAAAAAAACCCAAAAGGGCAGGTACTAATAATGTTAGTTTCGTTAGATTTGAATAGGAACAGACACACACACAAACAATAAAAGAAACAATGTAATAATTAATTGTTGTCACTCATCTTGAAACCTGGAGATTTGACTATGACATGTTTTGAATGGATGAAAGGCGTGTAAGCTTTATGTTTCTGATGCCTATATTATTTACCTTAAGACTCATGCGGTGCGATTACAATCAATCTTAATATTGTATTATTATGCCATTAATGAATGCATAAAAGATTGTCTGTCTGTCCGTCATGTTCTCTGTTGCTGTTGTACAAGTCAAGATATCGCGCAAAAAAAAACAATTTAAGTATCTATATACAGTCTCTATATAATCTAATATTACAAATGTGACTTGACAATTATTACTACGATACTAATACTAATGAATGAATCAGGAATTTTTTTTACACAAGATATTTAATTCAATTCAGTTTTCAAAACAATTAATGTCGTACCGTGCCGCGTGTTTTTGCCATGATTTTAATTGAAATAAAAAAAAAGTTTTGAAAATATTTCACCCGAGGTAAAAAAAAAAAAAAGAATCGTATGAAGCAGATGTCACTGGAATTTATATATGGTCATCACAATTAAGTACTTCTAGGCAGTTCAGGAGTCATAAACGATTTAACACACATTCCCCTTTCATTTCTAAACAATCAGATGCAGTTGCATTATCTTATAGGCCATAATGTACATACTTACAGCACTATAGCACACACAGCTCCATAATTTACTACTGAAGTTTGAATTTGATTCGAGTTCGAAGTACATACGACTAACTAGTAAAAGAATACAGTTTTTGTTTTTTGCTGTACACATAAAAGAGGACCGCATTTGCTTAACTGGCGTGCATCAAATTGTTTCCTGGGATTAAGTTGATTTTATTTTAAGTGTAAAACATCAAACAGAAATAGGTTACATAAGTTTTGACGTCTTATTTGTTTGATCCCTGTTAAGGATCTCGAGTCACATGGCACGACAGGACGAAGTGCATAAAATGCAAATATTTGTATTATTGACGAACAACAACAAAAACAGGAAACTATATAACTCTTGGAGCTTTTGAGTCACTTCATGAGGTTTGGTCAAGTAAGTAGTGTGCTTGGATGTGAATTGTGAAGGATGATGGCTGGATTGTAAGCTCGGCAATAAAGTACTATAAACCATTACATGACAGTAATTACATAAATCGTGTAATCGTATTAAGAACATAGTAATAACAGTAATGATCATAGTTATTTCGTGATCCTTATCGCTCTCTGTTTTTCCTACACAGCATGTGCATACTTTCGCACTTGCAGTGCCCATTGCATTGTATAGTAAGTTTGTAGGTAAGTATAGAATATGTAATTGCTCATACCTCGATACAACTACGTAACCTACATATATGTATGGGGGCACAAGCACAATAAGGATAAGTAATCAGGTATCAAATACAATCCATGATTACAAGCTATTGTTATAGGTATGTCTATCTACTGGGAAGGAGGTAAATAAAATTAATACTTATTAAAATTGAGGCAGAAACATGCTAGAAAATTGTAATCACTAATATGCAATTTTTATTCTTATATAATTTTCTTTTTAATTCTCATTACAGATAAACGTGGCCACAATAAAGTGAAAGTAAATCCTCGTATTCATACATATGTAGTTTTCTGTTCAACAGTTTTACAACTAGTGTGGAAGATAAAGCCAAAAACGATGTGCAGTCTCATGATTATGATACTGTACTTATAGGAAAACACTATTAACATAACTAAAACTAGTAAGACGCAAAATGGCTGTAGGCTTCTTCATTCTCTTCAAGAAAATGCAAAGCATAAGTACGTAGGCACATTAACTTTACACTTTTTGCCTGTACAGAGAAACTTGAGCGTGCAATTCAAATTATTCATAAAACAGTAAATCAAAACTGTTAACTGTGTAAGAAAACAATAAAACTGTACGGTTAATCTGTTAAGTACTTGCATGATTTGAAATTTTTTTCAGTAATAAGTTAAAAGCTGTTCCCGTGTCAAGTAAGCATTATTATCCATGGTGAATGAGGTATTTCTTTGAAATACGAATAAATTACTGTTGCATAATAAATATGCACGGGGGCAGCAGCATAGAGGAAGCAATTGAAAAAACTTGAAGAAATAATAAGTCGGGATAACGAAAAGTTGTCATCATGGTGCTGATTCCACAACCGAGTTTTTTATTTATCAAGTAATTAAACAAAGATTACATTAATTTGGATTTCTCGTGTCAAATGAGTTAACTACTCCAGAATTCAGACTCGGCACGCGGTTCGTACTCGAGGAAGTTAAGTACATATGTGCAGACATTATACACACTGCCAAGAAACCGAGATTAGTATCCAGTATCCGTCCTAATTGTGGTCGGGTTGATTTGGTCGAACTTCAACACTCGCTATCTTGTTAGCAGGTGTTCAGCTACGTATGTAATACATGTCAAAATGCTTTTATTGCCGGACGTTTGTTATTTTTGACAAAAGTTAATAGCAGTTGTTGTCTAAAACTATGTAAAGGACATTTTATCAAATAAAAGAATTCACAAAAATGAGGAAATTCCAAATAGACCCTCAATCTGGTCACGCCTGGTCCTAAATGTGGTCATGCCGAAAATCTAAAGATTTCGCCGCAAATCAGGGCCGAAGTTGATCCTAAATAATATTTTGCAGTTTTATTTACATTTTGGACAAGTTTTGATTCCAATAATGAGACAATAAGCGCTACATAAGCTCAAACAAAAGTTTTGCTTTTCGAAACAACATTCTTTGACATTTTCCTACAAAACGTAACCAAAGCAGAAATCTAAATTTATGGCATAATCCAGCAGATAATAGCTCCTACAATTACATTAACAGGTGTAACGAAGAGGCATAATTTTAATTTATTGTTCAAAATGTTTAATATTATTGCGGTTCTTTTCCCAAATTACATGAGGTAATGTGAGTAAATAGGAATGTGCATGAAGTTTTGTTGCCAAAAGTATCTGTCATATGTAATAAAGCAAAAATAATGTATACCCACATCATTATAATATTGGTAAAACTGAAACCATTTAAAGTAATTTGGCACCTCTAACGGTGTTCAAATGTGTAAAACACGGGGTGACCACAATTAGGCTATCCAATTTTTAACTGGTTTCATTTGAATTTAATTTGTCAGCAACTGCAAAATAAAATCTTGCCACAAAACATTGCGTTGAAATAATGCTTAAAGAACCTATCTAAATGTGAAAATCTTTAGCGAAAAGAAAAATTTTGAAAATTGAAAAAGTTGGCCATTTTGAATTTCAAAAACTGTCAAATTTTTACGTTTTTTAAGCAGTAACTTCCAAACTACAATTATACGATGAAAATGGGAACACTGACGTAGACTGTGGCGCTGTGGTATTAAACAAAATAGGCTTTCAAGTGTACCCAAACTTGAATTTTTGTATCTACCGGTACAAAAACGCCAGGCAATCACCACAACGAGGGACTCACCACGTATAGGGCAGTTGCTTATGCTACTACTCTACTCCTATGATTTTTTTCCAAATTATGCTTTTTTGAAGGCCAAAATATGCTCGATTATGCGCAGTATGCTTGTTTTTAAATCTTTTAATGAATTGCATATTTCAATTCCAATTACTTTTGCAGTGCATTTTAGTAAACATTAAGATAACTAGTATCCACAATAGACTCTGAACTCGTTAATTATTGTACTCAAGTGTGATTAATAGTGTACAAATTATAGTGTTGAAGGTAGATAATTTTAATTACACGGCTGGCATCATTGCCCTTATTAAACTTTTACTATACCTACTTTGCTGACACTCTTACAATCCACTAGATTATTGATTAGTTGGCTTATTGCGTAACCTTGCCGAATGGAAGAAAACAAACAACGAAACCTGCAATGCTTCGGAATTAATCCTTTTAATTACGCATTATTCCTTGTTTTGCTTACACATTGTTTATTTTTACACTTTCCAACTACCACTAAATGTACTTTTAATTACAAGACTATATCGCCATTATCAGCACTGGCGCGCATGAGCTAATTGCATGTTTTACACCAGCTTTAAATAAATTATTGCATGAAATGGCTGCCTAATTAGGTATTCACTTCCAAACATAAAATATGAACTGAATTAGTTGGTTCTTCGTGACTGTTGATAGCAAGCCATTTATTTAAACAGGATGCTACCTACAACGTACTAGGCATAAGCTAAAAACCGTTTCTAAGAGTGCGTGGGTTGCTAATTAAAGGGAATAACAGCTCAATTGTCAACTAAATTGAGGCAATCTGAAATATAGTGCCAACAATAGTACGTACAGTAAAACTCATTTTTATTCAAAAAACCAAAACACAGTTCAAAATTAATTTTTAAACCACGTCATTTTTAAAGGACAATTTTTTAAGTAAACAAAAGTTGCTGCTGAAATTATTAAATAAATAACAACATGGAGCTAGTGAATTGAGTATTAAAGGTATCTTTCTTCAGCGAAAGACTCTTGTTGAGTGAAAGTCATAAGGTTTTGATAACAGCATTCGAGTAGTACTAGTAAAAATAAATCTCGTTATACCTTTAAAAGAAATTATATATATGGCTTCTGTAAATTGTCAACTAAAACACCGGGACTCTTTTCTACTGGTTCAACTTGTTGTTTTAGGGCGTATAGTTTATGGAATGCCCTTTTGTATGCCGAGTTTTGTTTGAATAAAAGTTTTCAAAAATTGCTTGAGTGGCAGCGGCTGACGAGACAATCCATGCTGTAAGCGAAAATGTTCTGGCTTTCGTATTTGAATAGAGCGACCAGTTTTACCCATGTAAATTTTTGAACACATGTTTTGTCCGTTATCCAAATTAGTTGATTAATCAACTTGGGATCGAAAATTAATCCTCCTTGGATATCCATGCCACAAGAACACGTTGAATTCAAATCCAGCGTTCAGATTCTCAGAAGAGTTGCATGGTTAAATGTTGCTGCCAAAAGAATTAAAATTTTTTAGTGGCTTATGTTTTTATTACGAATGCATTTCATTAATGAATTGACATTTTATCGGTAAACGATTTAAAAAAAAATAGTGATTTAAAATCAAGTAAAAGGGTTTTGTTACTATTATTAATCGAATTCCGTTATCGAAATCTTATCTATTGTCACCCAACAAGTCTTTCCGTGAGGAAGGATACAAAATGCATATCTGCTTGAATTACTGGGTCAAACAATTTTTACGTAATTCACTAGCCCCATGTTATCAATTTTAATTTGCAATTTACAGTGGATTTAACTACCTTACAAATAACTGTTAAAAGTTAAACTAACTTTGGACTGCATTGACATGGATTCCGATGCCGGTGCAGATACGGATTCCGGAACCGAAATCGACGTTGTAACCGTGGACGAAGTTATTGAACGGAAAATACTGAATTTTACAGAATTGGAATCCCAGCCTGGAAGCTCTGCTGATAGTTTCCTTAGAAGATGTAAACGAAAATTTGAATGCATTTATACATCCTGTGCCGACGATGCGGCACAGAAAAATGCTATCAAAATCAGGTGCGTAGCTTTGGAATCTAAAATTGAAACGATTCAGGAATTATGGAAACACAGGAATGAAACCGATATTTGTGATCTCGATATGGACGTCGATGTTGGTCCAACAGAAACAATGCCACCACAAGATCACCATGTTTTTACGATAGAACTGGTATGTTCATAAGTTGTAATTTGTATCCAATTCAAAATTACATGAATCGAATTTGAGTTATATTAAAATTTTACAGGTGATGCTCGAAATACTTAAACAAATCCCGACGGATCATCTCATACAGTGTCGTCGAGTTAATTCTTATTTCAACAAGTTTGCAAACATCGTCTTGCGGGGTCGAAGTTGCGAAGGAAATCACAACGCATTGCTAACAATAAAATTCAGGTTTGATTGGCAGAAAAAAGAGTATTTCAAACAAAGGGAAGGGTCTAAACTTAATACGTGTGAAACCTCGGCAATAGCATCCGCAGCCACCTTAGACGAAAATGGTGAAAATGTCGTCAAACTTGATCTTGACCATCCCTTAAAAAGTCTAACAAATTTCCTTAAACTACAAATGTTCGCTGGAAATAATACGAACTTCCTTTTCACTTCTTTTGACTTTACCGCTGGAACTTCGTGCTCTGAAGATCTTCAAGAATTTTTGAACACTTTTGGACCTCTACTAAAGAAATTAAAAATGGAATTGTTTTGCCCCCCGCAAGCCTCATTCCTACAGCCAGCCGCATCTTCGTCATTTTATCCCAATGTAATTTGCTATTGCAGCATAAAAACATGTCCGGAAGGAGTAAAATTAATACCCACAGTAGGATTGCTCAAAAAACTCCTTTTACATCAAGTGACTAACTTGGAGACCCTTGTACTAACCAAATATCCGCCAAACTGGGACAACAGCCAAACGCCAAGTGTCATTCTGAACTCAATTTGCGCGGGAACATCCGATGGAATTCAATTTGATCTACCAAAGCTAAAAAGGGCCTCTTTAAGGCTACCTCAGGAAATTACCGAAGAGATTCTCTCTGCATCCCCCAATCTAGAAGAATTACAGGATTGCAGAAATACCGAACTTCTTTTCCTTCTAAAATCAAATAAATTCCATGTGATTAAATCTCTTTTATGGGTCCCAAATCTCCAGGATTTTGATCAATGCAATGAATTACTGCAAACGATGCAGCCAAGGCCACACGTTCCAACACGTTTAACTAAATTTCAATTATCGTTGGGCTTCGCAGCAGATGACCCAGTATTTTTCAAGAAAATGACAAAAGTTTTGGCCAGTTTCCTTCAAGCTTGTTCCCGTAGTCTATTGATATTTTGCTTATGGTCAAGCCTCGGTTTTCTCAACGAATTGGTATTTCCAGAGATGCCCAAAGTCCAAACTTTGAACATCGGTGACACCACTTTCCCCCCTCACTTTAAAATAACGGCTGGAATCACCAAAAAACTTTTTCCGCCAAGATTTCAAATTGCTTTCGTTTTTCCACATTTGCAAAGCATCACTTTTGCTCTGGACCATCTATTGAAATACGATAGATGGGAGAGCTATTTTGATGAGAATATTGTGCCAGCCTTTACTGTTAAAAAGGTTGTTTTAGATAAAACTTTGTACTTTCCAATGGGCTGGATGTCAAAATTATTTGAATTGTTTCCCAATGCCGAGGAAATTAGCATCAAAACGATGTGTTTTAATTACATGGATGCTGCAAGAAATGGTTTGTGGCGATTTGAGAAGTTGAAGGTACTCAACTGCAATATTAGTTTGTCTTTACCAGAAAATTATGAACCGAATTTGGACCTTGCTTTTACGGGATTGTCAAGGGTGGGCCATGAAAAGCTTAAAGAAATTTCTACAGGCGATGTTGATCTGGCCTTGGAAACAGTACAGGGCTACCGTGAGTTTCCTAGTATTGTTGACCTTAAAGGTATTAATTCAAGATTTTACAAGGAGGCACAATGATGTTGGTTGACAAGTTTTGTATGCATTTAAATTGTTGCTACTTAAACAATAAATACATGATGTTTTTGACAACTTTTACAGAACTTCGAAATCTTAACCTGACGTTTATTGATGAATCGAAATCAGTTTGGGCTCACTACCTTTCTAAGATGACCCAGATAACAGGACAATTTGCATTCGACATGTGTCCCCAGCTTAAAGTCAAAGGGATGTACAGGCTTGGTCTGCCTGAGAACATAATACGTAGGAAAACTTTAGATTACTTAATTGTCATAACATTTCTGATTATTTAAAACATTTTATCAAAACACTGCAGTACAGGCAGTACTGTAAAACCTTTATACGTATAATTGTGGCCTGATGCTTAAAGATGACCGAAATTTTAGTTCCAAGTTTGAAAGACCCGGGATTATAATTAAGTATGTGTTTTAATGTATAATCAAATATTTATAAGTGTCACTATCAATAATGGTTTTTTATTTTTTTTTATCTTAGCTTTCAAGGCTGCAGTGGGCTCCGTATATCCGTATATTGACTGGTCAGATATTTAATTTCAAATCTACTGAAAACGCATGTCTACATTATTAAATCGTCGTACAAACGTAATAATGACATTTTATTCCATGTACGTATGCAACTAAGCGATTATATGAAAGTTCAATAAAAAACGACATGTTCCTGTTAGTAGCAAGTATACTTACTGCAGTACTTTTCAAACTTTTTCAGTTGCCACACATTTGCATCGTGCAATAGAGCATTTGAACGGAAGTAACGATCGAGTTGATTACAGATCTATAGAACTAGCCTGTGTGGAATTTACTTGTAACAATATTGAGTTTACAAAAAATAGATTAAAATAAATAAAACAATTGGAAAATTAATTCAACTTACCACTCCCAGACACACAAATTGAAATTACAAATCAAAAATAAACAATTTAACTAATCATAACTCATTTTAGTTGTTATATATCGCATAGGGATGTCATATTTGTCAAATGTAAATGATAAATTGGGCGTTTTTGGATGATACTTTTTTGCTTCAATCTTTGTTTAATGAATGTTAGGAATACAAGTCATACTGACTGCAGATTTGATGTCGAGATTGATTTGAATGGTGCAATATAGCAGCGATTAATTAGCTATGCACAAAATGTTTATTTAAATGAGGAATTATTATCCGAGCCAATTTATCAAAGAGATGATGGTAGTAGGGGGGAAGATACACGCGAAGTTCAATATCCATATACATACGTACATACCTATGTTGCAATGTATTACACAATATTTAAAGTTTATTCCCGTGTCATTAAAATAAATTCATGGGACGTACTATATGGCTGATGAACTGTACAAGTATGACAGGGAATTCGCTCTTGAATCCAATAAATGATTTTCGTATTTTAGTTTGCTTCATGTGAGAAACAAGAGGTAATTTAATTGTAAAAGTCGATTCTCCAACTACTCTATGTACATAAGTACATACATTATTAGTTATGATTAGCCGTACATACAGACAGAACAACCTTTTCATGATCTTGATATGTAAGTATTTAACTGCCAATTACTTACAAGAATAATATTCAACACGTATTTGCGATACTAAATAAAAAAAAAGTTATGTTTCCTCACACATTTTTGTCATTATTTAGACCGTTAGCACTTTTTGTTTCATCTTTCGTCGCTTCGTGCTAATGTTCAACAATCGCAATCTTTAGCCGTAAATCCAAATGTTTCCAACGAGCAGACGAGCACAACCCTTTCTGTCAAGAATACCTACCTACTTAACAACGCCGCATAAAAAATCAGTACTGGATTGTTTACAACGATGCATGCTGGCAATGCAAATACGATCGTTTATACATCATACACGATTGTGTAACTTTAAATAGAGGTTGTACATCAAATCAAGATGACAAATATGAGGGCTGAAGTAAGCAATTCTTGCTTCAACATGCCTGCCAAAGAATGAACTTACTCTCATATTTTTGACGAACTGAGAGCAAAGAGCAATAATTTTGAATGCCAAGTAATTCGACATGGAGCGTATGCGCACTGTAACTAATAATTGTATGCAATTTTATTGCAATAAATATGCCAAAGTTGTAAATGATGTGGAATTTCGGAAACACGTTTATTTTAACTAAACAATATAGTAATAATTTTATTATTGATCCCAATCCATGTATCTATCCATAGTAAATATATTATATATACTGAACTATACATGTTGACGATTTCGATCCAAAATGACAAAAAAAGATCATCCTTAAACGTTCGATACAAACACACTGATACAAATATACCTAGTATGCGTATTTATAGTGTCATTATTGATTTCACTTAATATATAGGTAAGCATTCCAACTTACTTAGGTATATATTATAACTGCAAGCACATACTTATTTAACTGGTAATTACAATTAGTAACCTTTCCTTGCACTTGTCATACCGTCACATGAGAAATAACAAATAATGTAGACACCCTATATTTACACCATCATCGCATCGCATCTTTTGAAACTGATTAACTACTTTTGGCTACTGGTTACACTGCATGTAAACTGAAGAAGGCTTTTTAACAAACGAACAAAACTTTAAGAAAACGAGACATAATTATGAGAAAAATAGTCAACAATGCAACTACCATTACATTACTTTAAGCTTAAAATCTTAAAATATACGTTAAAAAATAAACCTGCTATACTTACATAGTACATAGTTATTGTTAAATTATACTCAGAGTCATAGTGATGCAATTTAAATTATTCTTGTAAATTAAACATACATATATTTCAATACTACATCAGCAAATGGCAATTTAGTCAAGTGATCATGAAGACAGGTAAGAAGGGCTTGTTTTATTCGACGTTTTCCTATTTCATCTTCGATCTTCCACTGAAGGAAAACGAGTAACCCGTGAAAGCAACCAACTGAATATGAGTATAAAATAACGAAAAGAGTCGTAATTCATTCTATTTTCAATTACAAATCGAAATCAACGCAAAAGTTTATAGTTTCTCACTAGTCAGTGACATTGCACAAAGGGTTATACAGCTAACACAATACAAAAAGTGTGATTTTACATTGCTTTCATAATCAACTGTAATAATAATACTGATAGATGTACTTATACATAGTTACATAGTACAATGTCAATTACAATTTATTACAGAAGAATGCACATGTCTCTACGGGTTTTATCGAAACTGGCACAGGAAACCGGTTAATTTATTACTATTACTTTTTGTTTGCGTACATCCTTGAAGATAAATTCTAAGCAAGGTGTAATAAAGTTTATACCTTACATGTACTTATCTAATTTTAGCTCACAACTTGACAATTTCTCTTTCCAACTTCCAACCCTTTTCCCAAGGTAACCGGACTGTAAATTAGAAAATGACTATAAGTGATTTTCTAATTTAAAGTCAACTTAAGTTAGTTACCTACCTTGCCCATTCCCAATCACTTGTTACAGGCGACGCGCTAGTGTTTTACTTTTATTTAACTACATACCTACACTATATAATAGAACAACAACTAGCCAGGCATATATATTTCATCTATTCATGTATTTATTCGTGCATGTAGTAGTAATCAACTTTCTAGGTCTGCCGTCTGCAGTCTGCAGCATTATTCTCATAGACCCACCAGCAGCGGCCGCACATATAAAGGTGCAAAGAGTGACAAATGAAAATAAGGAAGCGATGTTCGTCGTTTCAAGTTTTATTTAAAAGCAACTATGTACATCTACACAGAAAGAGTGATGTTGAAGGAGTCTATGGACCTACTACAGATACATAAATGTAGCTTGAGTACTCGAGATTTGAGAATTTTCACCTCTTCATCCCTCACACGCCACTCAAACTATCTTCGTACATAAACGACGATAAATTAAAATTGGCATGTATAATTAGTAACAGTAATTTATTCAAGTAGGGAGGAAGGCAGGCACTGTTTAAACGACTAACTGCGACATTTTTTTTTATAGATCCGAGGTAATTTTATCATTTTTTTAACGATTATAGTATGATTCATAAAAAAAATTTACTGTAACTACAACTACTGTAATCAAGCCATGACTGACTGCCTACACTTGAGACTAACTACGATCGAACGAGAGTGCAACAACGAAGTAAACAGAACAAACTGCGTCATTGGCTTTGTTTAATTATGACATCGAGCTACTTTTGGAGGAAAACAAATATAGAGATAGATGCGCTTCAAGTATCTAACATTCTAACTATCGGAATAAACGGACCTACAAATGTAGGATGTTAAGCATCATAGCCAATGAAAAGTATGGTTATGTATGGTTTGATTTGATGAAATAAACACAGTATGGCACTTAAAATCGGTATTTTAGGACTGAGCTGTTCTGAGAACGGTCAAGTTGAGCTCTCTAGAGTGCTCAGAGGAACGACGAACGACGGAGTTTAAATAATGCCTCTGTTTTGGTTAGGTAGTTTAGTAATATTGTGCAATAACATTGTGTAACTTGTACGTTCCAAGTAATGTGAACTAACCTACATTATAATTATCAACTGTAGGGATTTAGTTTAAGTTTAAGGTCTATTTATTTATTTTATAGTTTTTAAATACTTCTAGTTTTTCCCCAAGGGAAACCCAGAGGAGCTACCTACGCACATAAACCTTTCAGTATTAATTATGTAGACGTAGGAGCTATGGTGTAGATCTGCTGTGTGCTCGATGAGTGTCTAGGCGTTATTACGAGCAATTTTTAGTGATTGGTAGCTGAGCAATTTTGCTAAGTACCAAAAAAAGTACTTGAAAAAATTACTCACAAACATAATATTGGACTCATTGTTCACATAATCATGCCTTAAATTAAATACTGACACACTACACTACATAATGTACATACAACAAAGTATTACAAGTTTAACGAAGTAGCCTGCATCTTCCTTCAGTTGTAAACGGTGACATAATAATAATAATAACATCCATTCAAGTATTCACCTCACATCTTTTTAACAAGAATCAAATGTAGATGAAAAAAAACAAGAACGTTCAAGTAAAATTAGAAACGAAAAGTACATCTAATACTCCTAATTTTCTAGTCCCCACTGCCACTAATTTAAATTCTACAAACAAACAAAATAGAGGCAATTGCGCAAAGACATTTAAAAACGAAACTTTTTTTCCCACTACCCACAGAGCCACAAGTTGTTTTTGTAATTAAACAAATAACCGAAATAGAACCAGATAACTATCCAGATGTTCAAGGTGATTGTGTATAGCTATTCATATTTTAATAAACTGCAGTAAACAGTTGACGGTATACATAATAATCGCATAATATATATTTCTGCAGTTAGTTGTAATTATATTACTCAATTTTTTTTTCCAACAAATTTAATCCTAATAACAGAACAAGTCGGCAGGTTGGTAGGTTACCACCTCCATTATATAGGATTAAAGTGAAAATGAGTTAAGTGAAATTTTAATTATGCTTACAAAATATGTTTAGAGGCTGTAAAAGGGCAAATGATGAATGAGTGAATACCCAAAGGACAGATGCTACCTGTAATTTACATGATAAGCGATCTTGAGAGTCATTTAATGTACAAGCTAAACCGTACAGGGTACAATTAAAGTTAATCATGTGTAATAATATTATTAAGCTTGGTAATAATACATACTCGTGTGCCTCAAGTCAAGAAATACATACACAGGCAGTGAATGCAACGACAACAAAAAATTACAAAGTATGGAATCATAATGAATTACCTACAGCCAGCCTACAGAATACAGACTGCGAGAGAGTGAAGGAATGTTTGGCGAGCTCTATTTTTTTCTCCCTGTTAATTCGTTACATTAACTTTAATTATCAACCTGTGAATTAAATATAGACTGAATCTTCGCAATAGTTAATAGTACTGTAGCATATTGTTTTGCCAATAATTTCTTAATTTCTTGCCACAGTTCAACGACGAGAGAGTTTGAATCTGATTACTATTGCTACGTCCGTTAACTAAGGATATAGTATTGGTCACGAGAGTGCATTCTCAATTAAACTACACAACAAAAAAATCATTAATCATAACTCACGTCAATCGTGGCTGTGGCGCTCGTTTGTTGAACTTGATGGGAGTTAAAAGTGTGATGTGAGTCCCGTAACGTAAGGTTAAAAAATGAAACAATACAAAATGTGTCATGTAGCAATATTTCAACTTTTTTTTGTCTCCATTATCTACAACCGCTGTTTTGTCTGCTGCCCTCAGTCTTGGTCCTGTACAATAGCTCCAGAGATGTAATCACAAACGTACAAGCTACTAGTATATAATCATCTACATATAATCTATACCTATACCTACATACCCACATATACACAATAAAATTGACTCTAAAATTGAGAATACTATACGTTGCAAATTGTAGGATTAACTTGAAACAAGGATTATTTCTCTGTCTGTCATTTTTGTAATTAGTACGAGGGTAGACGGAGAGGTCTTTTTACAGGTAGTGTGGTCTGCATTCTGCAATCTGCACACCTTCCCAGGTACCTAGCCACTACAGGCTATAGGCTACAGGCTATAGGTATGCCTATACTTTTATGCGTACATACTTGACTAATTAAATTATTCAATGTAACCAACTCGGATGCTCTCACCAACAATATATATATATATATATAGGTATTCATACTTTGAATGAAAAAGGAAAAGGGACATGTGTATAATTAAAGCCCCTCATCAACACTTTATTCTTAATTATTGCGCAATGGAAAAATCTTCAGACAGTCATAAAACTCAAGCTTTTGAGTGCATAATTAAATTGACAGAGTTTAGTCTTCGTTGAAGTGGAAGATTGAAGGCTTTTTTTTTCATATATTCGAGAATACGAACGAGGGAGAAAAAAAAACTATAACATATACTTAATCATATAACACGATCAATGTAGTGGCAAATACAATAAAACTACATACATTCTACATACTAATAGGCATTCAAAACTCCCTTTCAGTTCAACAGCAAAACGCGCACAGAACACACACACACATACACAAACATTCATCAGATTTTCATTTTGATTTTCAGTTGGTCACCACCACGACGTCAAACCGAACAACCACACCACAAGGCACGAATAAAAAATCATAAAACACACACTTACGTACATACACAACTGACGTATCTACATTTCTTCGTATTTTTTACTATCTATCTATAAATATTATAAATCTATATACCTATCTACGACCTAAAATATGTTTTACACGTTACACTACAAATTATGTATTTTATTACTTTTTTTTTGTATAGTAGCCCGTAGACGTGTAGATACGCTAGTGATTAGCTTACGCTTTTTTTTTTAGCTGAAAACGGAAAGTGATTTCTTCAAGCTGTACAACATTCTGTATAAATATATTATAGCTTCACATCCTACTAGGAAAAGTAAAGACACTTATCAGTGGTGATTACGGATAGGACAAATACATACATGTATATATATATATATGGGGAGTTAATGTTGACACGAATTACAAAATTACAACCCAGGTCTCTCAATGTAAGTTTCTGTCTGCAGGCTCAAAATGTCTGGGTGACGAATTAGGCGACGCTACACACGAGTTGGGGGGTGGTATACAGTGATAAACATAGGTATAAATATTATCGTCGCTCTTTTATTATTATCAATCACACTGACTGCATCATACATTTCCCCTGATGACAATTTTATTATATATATTTATAAAGTGATAAGATCTCCTAGACTTGAGTGAGCCTCTCCGAAGTTGAGTGATAGAAATTCCTATTAATTATTGGAAAGTATGATGATAGTAGTAGTAGTATGTAGTAGTAGTAATAATAGTAATAATGATAATAATAGTATTAATAATACAAGTAGTTGTTGTGATTTATGAATCAAGCATCAACCTATATGGATAGATACACAGTACATATACATAACAATATTAATTTGATTTTATGTTCAATCAAAGGAACAAAACAGTATTTAGTAGTATCATCTGCGTACACGGACGTGGGCTGTCTATTTAAAATTTAGAACGACTTTTACAACGACAACGATTACGACATGAGGACAACCTAATTTAATTTACAACTATTAAAGATCAAAAGTACTTGACCATATAAACCTCTTAAGCCAATCAACAATTGTATACGAGATTCTATATTGTCGTTCATATTTTTCTGTTGATATGTAATCATAGCTGACAGACGGAAAATGATTCTCCCTTCGAAATATACAGATATACATATATATATATATAAGTGTGTATAGCTTATTACAGGAAAACATGTTGCTCTTTGATTTCCTTCTTTTTCATCTTCTTCTTCTTCATCTCCTCATGGATCATGGAGTGTAGATAGTTGATTGACGCAACGGGAAGGACACGTTGTGTATGTGGAGTGTGGAGAGAACACAAGCTATATGTACCAGCAAGTACAATTGGTTGCAGCATTCTCCCATCACTGACATTTTCATTTACAATACAGTGTGAAATACCTCATCGACATTGGCATTCGTTCTAGTGGATTTTAAATTATTATACTTTTATATAATATAATACAGTACATAGTTTTTTCATTAATTTTTAATCTGTGGAGTTGTCTTGAGAGGACATGGCAAAATAATCATGGTCCTGTGTGTGTGTGTGTAGCTTGAAACAATTCACAACGTTTGAATAATGTCATATTTCTTGCGCAAATCAATTTTGGCATTCTTGGCATCCAGCTTCTCCTTCTTGCGAGCCGCAAGCTTGGCACGCATCTCTTGAGCTGTCATATTTAAATCCAAAACTCCATTTGTCCTTCCATTTGGGACGGAAATGATGGGAGTGGGTGAGGGGGAGGCAGAGCTACCAGGCGGTGTGGGAGATGGACCACCACTCGAACTCACTTCTTCATCCAAAGAAAATCCATTCCGGGAATCTTTTTTACTCAATGAGTTATTTTTACTCTGAAAATAGAAAAAAAATAAAAACCATGTTACACACGCCGTCGTCTGAATCCATAATTACTCTAAATCTAGGACAGAATCTAGCGAGGTCTCATTCCGTATCGGTTGACACGTAACTTTTAATTGGATAAGGCATGGGATTGTTGTACTATTGACTCAGATCGTGTAGGACTGAGTGAGTGACTGTTTGTACAAAAGCGCTTAGGTTAGCTGTCTGGACTTTTTAAACAACAAAAAGTAAAAAAAAAAAAAAAGGACAGGTGACAGATAAGTTCACATTTTGATCCGCCTAAAATGGATTCGTGAGGAAAATCCATGCATGCTCGTGTGTAATCAGAAAACCCGCATCGCTAAAGGGAAGGGAGTTTAAAGTTTCTGTTTCTTGACATCCAAGATAAAGTAAGAGAGAGAGAAAAAAAAGTGTAAGTCTTTGAGAGGATCATCTGAGCTGTTTCTCCCTAGGACTATGAGCAAAGACGGTGAAGCCCAAGAAAGAAAAAAAAAGTTGGAAGTACTTCTCGTTTTTCTTTTTGTGTACCTGTAGCCTGCATAGCCATTACCTTCGAAAACTAGTTGGACAACATCTGGCTTATACTAGGCACATTTCCCTTTCAATAAATCCATTGCATAGCATCACCTTCCCTTCCCGTAGATACCTTATAGCTTGAATACCTTCGATGCGTTTTTTCCCATCGTCCACCTCACCACACCAGACCATGAGATGAGTGGTTCCTGCATAATCTCATCCTGCTTTCTTGTATTTACAAACAGACAAGCACACACAGACACACAAGATATGAGGGCAGTGCAGTCCACGCAGCTCACATCTCTATAAAGAAGGTAGGTAGGTGCATGGAGGTATACAGAATACAGATAGCCTGGTTTCACGTGAGTTCCAACCATCAACTATTAGTATTTGAGCCCAACGAATGCAAATGAACGTAACTCTCCTTCGCCTCTCACACAATTACCCACCTTGTAATCCTTTTCTGTAACAATATGAATATAACCGACTAATCTAATGCAATCATACTAAGCTCTACCTAAATGAAACGAACGAAGCCATAAACTGCTAAATGTGCTTTGGGATCTCTTGAATGAAACACAACTCATCTTGGCCATAAAACTACCTTCCTCCTTACTACCATCATCGCTATCTCCAATTTGATGTTTTGCCCTTCAACCAAACAGTAAATACTTTAGAGTATAAGAGCACTTTTAACCATCCCGTCAGTCCACAGGTAAGCTGAGCTTACGGCTTAAATCCCACTTAGGTGTCTTACTAATTTTAAATACTTTACAAGCCAAGCCAACAGGTCTTGTTGTTACAGAAAAATAAATTACGACCAATGCAATGCAATCTCTCTGTCTCTCTCTCTCTCTATCTCTGTGTGTCTCAGTACTGATACATACTCCGTATGAGTAAACCACTCAGGAGATCACAAGACAGAGATAACACTCTATATTTGTGTTTATTTTGCAAGCATCGAGCCGTCATCCTCATCGTCACACAAAGAAAGTTCACTGACTGTCGATATCTGAAATAGTTTTACTATAATAGTGTCATAGAAAGCAATTGTAACTGCGACTGGTAATTACTAAGCGTATTCATGATCTAATTCCAATAAAATTGACTCTGATTGCTATCTACAGAGACACACATCAGGTAATTTCCATTACGCTGAGTATCATACGTACATACATACTAGACATTCCGTAATCTTTCTGTGCTAAATATTTTAGCATAGTATGATGCGATACGAACAGTGAACCCCGTACGTGATGGAAAAAGTAAAGCAGATGAGGCAACATCAATTTATGATACATCACACCGTTTCTTTCTGGGTATGTAGATGCTGTCGAGGAGTAGAATTTTATGCTGAAACC
Source organism: Dicyrtoma fusca (assembly GCA_034695205.1). Classification (NCBI taxonomy): domain Eukaryota; kingdom Metazoa; phylum Arthropoda; class Collembola; order Symphypleona; family Dicyrtomidae; genus Dicyrtoma; species Dicyrtoma fusca. The sequence goes on along the minus strand of JAQFZC010000287.1, from coordinate 23,889 downwards.
AAAAAAAAAATAGGTACATTCTCTATCCCAAGCCAAAAACAAGATAATTAATACAATATATTTTTTTTTGTTTCACTGGCAGTTTGTCTCAACTCAACCACAGACAATGATAAATACCAACGGCAGAAGCATGTCCACATTTATCCTAAATAACGCTCCATGCATCTCTGTGCATGTGTGTTTCTGTCAGCGTACATCCTGTGAGCACGTGCTGGCAAAGCCTGGCATGGGTTTCCTCACAGAATAAGGATTCCATCATTACCATTTTATTTGAATTGAACGGGGAAAAAATCCAATAAAATAATCCAATGCAATGGGATAATGCGATTGATATTATGTTAAGTAGCAGGAAAATGCTTCAAAAAGTTTCAAAGGAGTCAATCGTTCGGTTAAATTATTTACGAAGAATTTTTATTGACATTTTCTTGTGTAGTTTACTACACTTTGCATGCTTCAGGACGTAGCTTTACATGAATTAAACCTTCAGTTAAAAAAAACATGTTCTACTACGACGGGTACTGGTATTGGTACTCGTACTGGTACTGGCGGTTACTCCATTATTACATACAAGTTGGTAGGTGTGTAAGTTTAGGTGCCTAGAAATGATCATCATCGACCAAAGTAGACTGGAGGCGACACTACCACGGAATTAATTCTGCACATATTATCATCAACTATGCATTAGCTATTAACTACAGCTAGGATATAGTTATGCAAGACCAGACCCTACTTTTGTATGCTTTTCATCTTTCTGCCAACTTCAACTGACAGACCGACACTCTTTTACTTGACTCATCAGACTGCCTGCCTCACTGTACTGTCCTATGGAATCTATGTACACATGTACAACCTACAAGAGAGGCGCACTGGCGGAAAGGAAACGGTTTTTATTTAATAATGATTATGATCTAATCAACGCAATTCGTTCCTCTCCACAGAAAAATACTTGCAGAGATGCACTAGACTAGCTGAAGCTAACTGAATGGTAGCACAGGGACAATTTATTAAGCTCCTAAAATCCTGCGTGAGTCAAGTGAAAACAAGAACAAGTTAGACTTCCTCTTTATCAGATCACGCATAATTTAGATTTGGAAGAATGTGAACGTGGACGGATCCATTTACACCATTTACAGAAGTACAAGGGACTGTACAAAGTACTCTGAGGGCTTATTAATGATTAACATGAGTTATAATCGAGTATCGACACTTACTACTACTGCCTCACTAAAAAGTATTACAATTTCAGACATGAATACCTGTGTCCCATCTGATAGAACAGAGCATAGCATAGCATAGTATAGCATAGACACATTTTCACAATCCACAGCTTTTCCCCCCTGTAGCAATCGGCCAGGCCATTCATATGCGAATTCAAAGTTGAAAAGAAAACACGACATGTGCAAAATAAATATTCATGTGTAAGTGCCATGTAACTGTACTGTTCCCTTTTCAAGAGTGACTTCAACGCTCAACGTCACTTCAACCTTTTTTTTTCGCTTCTATTTTATTACACTTTGTAATGAAAGACAGAACACCATCACCACCACCACTACCACCACCACTACCATACCGTGCTCATCCCAACCGCGACTCAATTGAAAAGCTATTAATATCCTTTAAAACAACCCAGCGCATCTTCACATCCAATTTGTCATGGGAATCCATTGTCAATCGTCAAATACGGAATAGATAGAGTCGAAGAATGGAATAAAATTTCGAGATTAAAATAAACTACGGGAGTACGTACTTAAAGCTGAAGAATGACTTGAAATTCAATGTAATGAATCAAGTACACACAATCCTATGCCAACACGTGAGCTATACACAAAATTATTGTGAAATGCTCGCATGGGAAATGTGAAATGTTTTGTTAATTCCTAACAAAAGATATTATATTATATTCTCAGGAGCAAGCGATTCCCTGTTATTTTTTTGATATATCACAAGGTCATGGAATAAATGACTTGAAAAGTTCACAACGGTAAGGGAAATTCAACAGAAATCACACAGAGCGCCTATGAAGCTCATAGGACTTACTTAATTTGACATTAACCATGCAATGAGAAAAATATGAATACCAAACCCCTTTCATTCTTTTATAAGAACGCTCGTAATAGATAAAGTGTCATAATAGTCCAAACTTCAGCAATGTGAATTCACAAATAGCGACCGTCATCCCGACACTCCCGACATAACAGAAAAGTAATAGCAACAGTAAAATCGATAATCTCAAAATGTGTACCTTTCAAAATACAAAATAGAATTACAAATCATTATTGAGCCTAGTTGTATTAATTCCTTCCTTATCTAGGTACTATAGTACCACAATTTTTAAGCCCTATACACACACACTGACTTGACTGAAAACTGAATTAATTTCTTAACCCAATTTAATTATTTGCTTTGACAACAAGTAATAAAAAATTGAATGTATCTCTATCTCTATCACTCGAATCTTAAGTAGACACGTTAAATTTGCATTTTTTTTTCCATTGGCATTCACAAATACAATCACATAACGAGCTTCTCCCCTCTCTCATGTGTACTAGGTATGTGAAAAGGATAATTTCTCCTTGAGATTACTACTCCATGAGACATGGGATAAAATATATATTTGTGCCACATAGCGTCCTCTGTATATTATGCACAGATTGCAGATTGTATTGAATGTCAAAAAATATCGATGCTGAATGGATTAAACATCAACAGGCTACTTCAAACTTGAATGAAAATAATGTTCCACTAATAATCCCATTAAATCAATTTTCGCTCAGCTGAACACGTCAAGTCAACACGTTTCAAAGAGCTATGTAGACATGCATAAGCTCTGCTTCATCTCACTTGTTAAATGAAAAAAAATAAATAAAATATACATGCAATTCATTTCATGACAGAGTCCATCCCATAAGTCAAGGAACGGCTCACTTGGGATTTACAGTGCTAATTAGCTATTGAAATAATATTATTATATAGCTATATATATATATGTCCACGAATGAATTGCATCCCCCGTCGCCGTTAGATAATTTTAGGGTTGCAGCATATTTTATTTTAGTTACTTGGTATTTGGTAACGTCGGAAGTGGAGATACAGTGATAATAAATCAACTTTATTTCCAAATCAAAAGAGCACACAGAATATGATCTAGCAGTTAAGGGGAAGAAGATAAAAAAAATAACAAAATCTAAATAAATAATGACCTAATCAAAAAAAAACACACATCAAAACATTTTTGTAACCTCTTCTGACCTGTGGTGTGTGCAGTGCACACAAATTGACTAGTGAGATTGCCACATCCCACAACACTAACACTAACAACAACAACAAAAGCATACCACACCACGCCACAGACTCTCGTGCATAAAACAGAAACACAAACACTAATGTACAAGATAATTATCAGCATATATCGATAGCTTTTCCGTTGACGCCCATTAAAGAATCATTACCCCACCACTCTGCTACAATGAATTGGCATAATTGCAACAATAAGTGAAATAATTATTGCACACTAAGACCAATTTGTGAGTGCAATTTAGACGAGTACAAAGGTTTTACTACACAGCACGGCATGCTTACATGTAGGTAGGTACTACAGTACTACTTTCCATGGGCTTTGGAAGGAGTAGAAATGATTTTGATTTTCGACACTTTTAATGCGACGGCAATAAAAATAATTAGATTTTACATTCTTGTACCAATGGCTCCCCTGATTTTTACTAAATTTACAATCTGCTGTCACAATAAATAATATAAAAAGTCAACAACCAAAACGTCTTCTCAGTTTGCATTGGGGGAGTCAAGCGGTCCCACGGTTTGTACTTTTTAGGCTACTTGCTATCCGTATTGACAGTGTAAACATGACTCCTTAACGCTACAGTGCTGAAAAGCCTCGGTCAGAAAATAAAGTGCCAGTATCAACTATGCGCTAAAGTACACAAAAGTCTCTCAGAGATAATCCAGGATCCACTCAGCCATGTGACAGGGATAGTGTATCTGTAGTTCTGTAGAATGTGAACAGAATCATGAACATTCTCTCCATCAATGCTTCCGTGTGGACATCAAAAAATAACATCGAAAAAAATCACGAACAAAGTCAATGTAATCACACAACATTATTTAGTGATATGGCTTGAAATTCGAATGCGGATGAGACAAATGTAGACAATAATAATGGTAGACTCGTAGGTAGTTAGCTGTTTACACTTGACAGAGTCCACAACACAACACAGCACACGAGCGAAAGTCAACAAGTGGTACAGCCGTAGTAGACCGGTTACGGCGTCTGTGTCTGTAAGGAATGGATGGATGTAACGTACACGGTGCCATCATTCATGGCGTATTACACCCTACTCTTTATAGCCCCAGCATTATGAAATGATAATTGAAGACACTTTTGGCATCCTTGTTGATTTTGACGTTGAAAAGTGAGCAGATGCATGAAGAGAGCGAGCGAGTGAGAGCCTGTCATGCAATCTTAGCAAATCATCATATCAATGCAACTTATCAAATCCTAACAAAGCTAAAATAAAAAAAAAATATAGAAATATATAACATGCATGAGAGAAGCTCCTTGTTTCAGGTAGGCAACCCGTACTGACTTGGAACACTTTTGACTTTTGATGCACGTGCTACAGTAGTACAGTAGTTGTATAATCCATCCCTACAACACCAACAATAACAATGACTCCAAACGTTGACGGCTTCAATGGGAAACAGACGTATGAGAGAATATACTTGTAAGCATGTAATTAATACATGGACAGAAGTACCTACATAAATACCTCAAAGGATACCTCTTGAACTACCAAAACATGTAATATGGGTTATGGGCTGACATTGTACTAATACACAATAATACAAGCCGACGATGCACACACAGGAAAAGAACACAAACTATACATAGTCTACATAACAGCAGTCCATGAATAAAACTAACTTATCATTTGAATCGGAAAAACACATTATTTATATGCGAGTTATATAATCATAATCATGCTGAGATCCTTGCATAGCAAGTCGTATATCTCATTCCCTATTGTTTATTACCGCACTTATCTCAATGAGCAACCCTGAAAATTCTAAATGCTCCATTCTCTACATGCTTAATGAGGTCGGTTGGCTAGCTGGCTAGCTGGCTAGTTGAGCTGTATCTCCTTCTGTATTAGGTTCTTTCCCCCTGTTTATTTTTTAAACAAGAAAATAAAAAAACATCTAAAGACTTTTTTCCTTCTCCATCATCTTTAAAAAATGACTAGGAGTCCCATGTAAATACTCACAAGTGAACACATTATCTTTCTATTGTCCCCAGCCTCCATAAATATAGTCAAAGCATAAATTATCCGCTCATAAATGAATAATCGCTGTCCTGGTCGTTAACCAACTTGTTTTACAATCCTTCAGCTAAAGATCGCTCAATTGCAACAAACGATGCGATGGCGTCACATGCATGTACTTATGTATCTGTGACAAACATTTACTCTCTATCCCAAAAATATCACCCGTACAGAAAATATTGCAAGCTCTACAAGTTGAGTGTGTGCAGAACTTCTTCGTCAAGTCGTCGAAACTCCACAGATAAAAGATCACACGTCTTTTTTTTTCCATTCGTGTATGAAAGGATGGCTAAGAAATTAATGCAGCAGCAACAGAGCAACACATTAACACATAATATGTACATTTATACCAGAGGTATAACTACATACCTCATGCCGTCTATACAAAAATAGACAAAAAATTTAGACTTTCTTTTCCTACATAAACTTTAAGTCCTAATTGAGATGGGGATGCACCTACACAAACAAACACACCTGCTGGTGTATTTACTCGCCAAAATGTAATCCTTTCCCCTCAAAAAAATTATAGCATTTTATGATTAAATTAATGCTTTTCAACCTTGATTTTACTATTTTTGTATACATAATAAAAGGAGTTGCATCTTTGCTATGGAAAGCAAGCACAAAAAAGCACTGAGTACCATCTCAGTTACACAATTCTTCAAATCTTCCACACTGCATAATCTTGATCTTGATGAGGAGAGTTGATAGTAATAGTGCAGTATATACACACACCTAGGTAGGTATACCTATATCTGTTTTTATTCTTCCTGTAGCTGAACCGTGCTCAAGTATTTAGGAATAAAATCGTAATCATCAGACAAATGTACAAAATATATGTAAAAGTCTCATAGTGTACTCACAGGGTACTCCTTTCATTCCATGAAAAAAAACTTGGATTGCAGATGGTGAAGGTGGTTTAAAGGAAACTAAAAATCGTGATTTAAATAGTTGTTATGCCTGCAAGTACATTCCTAATGAGCCAGGCACACACTGGAGGTAACGCCACGGTCCTGCCTGCCTGCCTTCCGAAACCTATTTCATTTCCTTAATAAATTTAAAAAAATCTTCAATGCAAGTTTTACACTTAACGGTAAACTTCATCTCTAACTTAATTAGGGTTTGTTTCTTGTTGACAGATTGTAATTAAGGAAGTATCCGCCCCTCTATCTCATACGTAGATACATATATACCTATGCGCGTTCCAGGATCAACTCTGATGAAGATGATCACATAAAAGAATTGCTTATATAATTCAAATTTAATTCCGTGTGACTCCGGCTCACCGCATCGTAAATTCCATCAAAAAAATTCTATTGTAATAAACTTTTTTGACAGAATCAATGGAATATTGTAAAGAAAGCACCTTGAATGAAGATGTCTCAGATTATGACGTCTACAGACAGTTGAGGAGGGCTCCTTGGGCACAATTATATATGTGCACCTTTGTACATACTTTTGCATAATGCAAATACAGTATTTGAGAGCTGAGGTTATACAAATAGGAATCAAGTTTTGGAATATAATGCACATCCAAAGTCGATACGCGTACAACTACGTTCCTTCCTAACATGGCAAAGAAATGAAAGAAAAATCCCATATATTTCATTGTACAGCGTGCAAATTTGAATTTGTCAATTATGTTCCATATAATGTTGTTGTACAGTTTGACGGGGACAAATAGCATGGAGTGCATGGGAAATACAGTACATAGAAGTGGATTCACCATTCTTTCCTGAAGCAAGTACAATGCATATAGCAATATAATACAGATAATTCTGAATTATGAATGGCTATTCTTCCAAGGCATTTAGTATTTAGTTTGAGGAACTCACATGTTCAATTTTTGAATGCAATGGACAGTGAGAGTGTTTTGGATTGAGATGGAGAGTAGTTAATGCTACTCTCTCTCTCTCATTCTCTCTCTCTCTCATCCCTCTGGAGCCAGAACTGATGAGCCAACGATACGATACTTTAACCCTATACTTCTCCTCTAGTCTTTTTCGTCTTCAATGTTTTTTTGCGCTTCATACGACAGCATATAAGATAGGTTTTGTTGAAGCCAAATGAACGATATTAAGTTGCTTCATCACGATTTCAAATCAAACGCATCGTTCCGCGTTAATACAAGATGAAGGTCGAGCCTCACAAAAAATGAGAGAACCTCTCAAGACGCTCACAAGAAGCAAAAGAAGCGGACTCGCTCAAGTTGCTTGCGTTCAAGTAAAAAGTCACGGAATTCAAGAAATCTTATGGGCCCATCCGCGTACATACACACTCCATCCAAGCAACACCAAAACAACTCCTCCCGCTTTCCAGCTTAGATATTCAGCTCACATAAAAATACTTCTCACATGACTCTGTCTGGTCATTTACATATATTTATCTTCCATGCAGCCATACAATGTAGGATTGCCTACCTATGGGTTATAAACTGCAAATTACACATTCATCAGAGCCAAATTACGATTTCAAAACAGTCATCATCGGTGAATGAGTCAGTCAGTATTGAACATGAGTAGGTACGTCTATTCCATTAGCATTATTAATATTCACATGGGAAAGGCTTTAAGGAAGGCAGGCAGGCAGTTCTCGATTTTGAATTTGAAGGCAACATTTCAACCATGTAACGTCTCCGTCTCTCTTCCTCCCTACAAACTGTATTTCCTTAGAAAATTACACACACATTTTCCCAATAATGCAATTCAACGATATTTTTCGTCTTCCCTTTTATGGGGATTTTAGATTTTAATTCCACGAGGTTTTCGACATCCCATTGTGTGTGTGTGTGTGTGTGGGTACTATCCTACACTCTATCGCCATTTCCACTTCACCTGTTCCAAATTAAAGACTTGAAAAATTTATCCATCTTTATTGAATCAAGCTCAATTTGAATGAGTGCATCGGCGAATTTATTGTACCTACGTGTTACATATTGCAGCTCTCTGCGCTTTTTTATTATTAGCAACTAACAACACCACAAGACATTCACTAGAATTCTACTCTTCCTTCTCAAACATATAGAACACACGGTAAACTGTCACTGCCCTACATGCAAAATAGGAAGAACAAAAGCGAAATATATGTACAGACACACACACGCGCGCTCAAGAGATACTACAATGCAATAGTAGGTACTCACTGAATAGAGGAAAAGTAATTATATCTTGTGATTACAGACTTAAGCTGATACTAGTGTTTTACACTCTCTATCATCCTCGAGATTCATACCGCTCGCTTCGGTTAGTAAAATACACTGGGACAGTATCTGCCGCGGCATCGGCACAGTACCCTTTAGGTAAATACAAATCGTACTCGCATCACCATTAACAAATCAACACACACACACACACACACACACAGAGGCAGCCCAGAACTAACAACTCGAAAAAAAGAAGAGACAAATAAAATAAGAGAAAACTCTGCAAACAATGTGGAAAGTCTTGAGAACAAAATATTTTTTTTGCATATACCAATACATACACAAATTCCAATCCGTCCTTTGCTATATGCTACTGCAGCGCAGAGATAGGCAAACTTATCACAAATCACACTTTTTTTTCATCTAGGACTCCGACCTGATTTGTCCTATTGTGTGCAAATTTAAAAGGTAACAAGATAAGACTAAAAAATATTCAAACTCGCCTTCTTCTGTTATCTATACATATATACCCAGTATTATATAGGCAGTACATGCAATTAGCTATATTTGCAATGGTTAAAGCTTACCATAATAGCACACAAAGAATAATCTCCCTTGCAACTTCCCCTGCTACAAATCTTTGCTCATTCTTACAGATACGGATGCTCGTGAGGTACATATTATCGCCCTGGTCCCAGTAATAAATCAAAGAGACGTTCAAGTTCTCACTAAAAGTTTGTCACATTGTCATTCATCCTAAGCTAAGCAGGATGACCAAAATAACATGGGACCGTCTTTTTTAGGAAAATTAATTTACGCATTAGCCATGGATGTTATACATGCGTTTTGGAATGATACGCTGGGAAGCTGGGAATGCTTATTTAAAGATTTAAGTTGGATTGCAACGCAGTAAAAACTTGATGTATGTTGTCTTTAAACGTTTACGACCCGTCAACGTCAAATAACAGAGTTTCTCAGACTGACGCGGACGGCTATAATAGTTTTATGCTGAAAACGTCAACGCCACGCAGACAGCGTAGATACTTCCAAAAAACAAATCAGATTTATTTAATTAAATGAAGTACCTTAAGTATGAGTTCAGGAACGTGTCGCATAAAAATTAATCCTAATCACTGATACCCACTGTCAGTTTTAATCCTAACCAGCTTGTATCTCTCCAGATTAGAAACATATGAATGCAGCATCATGTACATAATTTATGTTGGCAACAAAAGGAAGGAGAATAGCCCTGACACCACCGGTCTCAGCTTTTATAATTACACTGTGAGTACTTGGAGCAGCAAAGTGCTGAGCTGAAAGATTGTCTGCACACTCCTGTCACTGGGATTGTGGAAGGCAGGATAGGAACAGAGATAGAATGGAGGAACCTACCTACATACCTAGTACATAGGTATGCATACTCAATTGAATCTTATAATGAATTGAGGATGATACGAATTAGTAAATTAAACACGACGTAAACAGAAATAACAATAATTTTCTACCCACGATATGAGGTGTATACGAGCGAGTGCATCCCAAGTTGTACTGCCATAGACTACATAAATAGCAGGAGTGCGGTTCGAGTGGAGCTGCACCTCAATCTTTCAATGGCCTTCTCATGTTCAGATTAACATTCTTGGTGCGCATATACATGTATGTATTTGAGGACTGAGCGAGCCAAGCAATTAAAGTGCATATGGACAGTTATAACTGGGTGCCTCTAGTAGGCTCAAACTAACAATCTTCCTCGAGTCATCCACGTTTCCCTTTTCATCACCGTTTGACATTTAAACGCTGAATTATCCGACTGCACTTAACACTTTCACGGCAGGAGCATACAGGCTAATGGGCAGTGCTCACTTACTTCTTAATTCTTACAGGCATGCACCCATCTGGTTGGTTTTATGAATTATTGCACCTTTTACAAGTATTTAGGTACCTATAGATTCGCAGACTCCTAGCACGTGAATTCCATTATTTAAATTCAGACTTTATTACAAGCATAGCTCTCTTAGATGTAGTTTCCGCCGTAATTAGTAATTAGTTAGTCTTCTAAAGCACAAATACTCAATGTGAAGAAAACAAGTACGGCAATACATTAATTGACCAATTACGTGCTGACCATGTTCGATACTAGCAAAAGCGGAAACCTAAACGGACAAAGCAAAGAATACAGAAATGTAATGTTTAAGTTACTGAAACAACAGTACCAAACCTACATAATTTGTGCCGGCTAAAGGACATCGAGATTCACATTGAGATTAATGTAAGGAAGCAAAACAATTTGTGACCGCTATGACATAAAAATTCAGAAACTACACAAATGCATACGCGAAGCAATTAGCGGGATCGTGATTATCTTGACCATAACCAGTAAAGCTAATAGTAGCTTCTATGAATCCAAACTGTACTTAGTGCATTTGGTTCGTTATTTTGTGGATACATACCTAGGTACGTATTATTTAACACTTCATTAGCTACTCCTTCCCCTCACTTGCATATGTTACTGACTGCTTTAATGAAATTAATGTGACGACGAACTTTAGTCCATTGCCAGGACCAGACGCCCTCAAAAACTAATGAAAGTGAAGATTGCATTTAAATATATTATTTGGCTTTGGTGCAGACTGGACTCAACTGGTAAAAGCAACGGTGCGGTACAGGATGAGGTTAACTAACGTCCATACACCAAGAACTGATAGTGCATCGTGTCTCCTTGCCTCCGTCATTGTATAGAGACGTCAACGAAATAGGCAAGATCATCCTTTTTGACCTTGATGAGTGTCAAGCGGAAGGACTTTTTCATGAGTGATTTTAATACACTCACAATTCCTTCATATTCCTTCCTTAGGTACTTCAACTTCTCACTTCTGAGCACAATCATTACAAACATAAAGAAGTCTTAGCTGACGCTTTTACAACTCCAAGAAATCTAAGCTCAGAGTCAGTTCCCATACTAAGAACCACAATGCTTCCACTCCATATACATCTAATAAAGCAGCAGCAGCGGTGCTCCTTGGTTTTGGTTTGGTCGCTGGTTACTGGTTATACTGACAGTGTACATTATATTCCATTTTGCACATCATGCCTCTCTTCTTCCATTAAATATTCTGAGAGTGAAAATCGTTGGTTGTAATTTATTCTGCGTCTGTTAAAGATTTGGTGTGCCACTACCATGACGTCGGCAGCATCTGAGAATTTTTGGGTGGATGAAGTTGTAGGGAAAAGTAAATGAATATTTAACCCATAAAAATGAGACAGAGAGCTTCGTCAATAGAGAAAATATAATCTAGGCAATATACATATATGTTTTGAAAAATAAGGCACACCACTCCTAGGAAAACTTTTAAGGGAGGCTAAAATACATAAATACATTTATACCCTTAAACTGACGAGCGTTTGCATAATAAGTAAATATATAATACCACACGCTTTTCAAAAAAAAACGACGCATAATCGCCACACGCATTCTGCATGAACATGGAAATCTGGAAATGAGAATCCTGGGCTGAATGCTAAGATCATTCTTGCGGTAGTTGCGCACTTTCCTTATGTGTGTGTATAGTCGTAGACCGCGATTAACATTTACTACACGTTACCAAAAAGCACGTCCGTTTACGGTTTTCCTTTTTATTGCAGATTCAAGGGAGTTAAAATCGGACACTTATTGCAGTATATCGACACGTGTTAAATCTGCAATAATAACAATTCAAGCGCTATATGTACTCTATAAACTATGTGACGTACAAGACTTTCGGCATCCAAAGATGTGCAAGCACTTTGCAGCACTTATAGTTTTTTCTGATAAATAAAACAAGCTAAATCTGTTGGTCTAGGAATTCGGCTCCCTATAATCTCATGAACAACTGCCTGTGCTAAAAAAAAGCTGTATGCTTTGGCGCCCACGTTAATTGCCCCTGCAAATAAATCTCATGGGTTATCAGCACGTAAGCAAAAGTCACACTAAAGGATTTGGTATCCGTCTAAAATTGAACCTAAATACAAAAAAAAAAACAAAGCCAACTTAAAATTGACATTATTATTTTGACTTCGTTTTTATTATGTTGACTCAATTTTTTCCTGCAGAAAAATACCGAGATAATGGGACTCACACACATGGATATATTTCCCCCTCAAAAGATTTATAACCAAATCATTAGGGACGCTAAACTAAAAAATCACAACCAAAACAACTTATCATTTCTTCCGTTACGCATGGTCTAATCCTTTCCGTTGAGGCAATCACCTATTTTTTTTAATTTGACGACCAATGGGAATAAAAAAAAACAACAAACAGAACCATGTTCACAAGTTTGATCGGTAATAACGAAATAATCAGAGGAAAAAGTCGAACAACAAGCCTAATTACATCGGCAATATGATAACAAATAATAGGAGCAGATTGTAGATCAGTATCTTGTTTTTACTTTTTAACTAACTTCACAGACATTAACATTGTTTACTTCCACGATAGCTTCTCTTTCCGACGACCAAATTGAAAATGACCATGAAAAGTATCTCTGAGGATTCATCCCTCAGCAAAAATTGGGCTCGTCGTAACTCCACTGTAAAGAATTGATTCAAGTCGGCATGAATGAAAGCGGATATTAAGGCCCACGAAATAATTATGAGTATATTATATGAACTATATACTGCTAACCTTCTCAGAGCCAAGAGAAAGAACCACGTTTGTTTAAAAACTACACAACATTATTATTATGATTAGATATTTGCATTTTCACTGGGAGTGCACCCTCCTCCTGTACTAATAAATAATTAAAGTGCAGCAGGACAGCTGATACATACATACCTACATACGTATGTAGGGAATTCAGTCAGTGAGAGTCAAATACGTGTGAAGGACGAACAGCATCAGTGTATATTTATCTGAACTACTGCAATGTGAATATGGTCAAGGGTTCAAGTAACAATCAAAAGCCTTTGCAGCATTCCATTGATTGCCTCACATTAATTTCGCCGTTAATAAAATTAATCACTACTACTACGATTTCAAATGGCACTGAAAAAATTATCAATGGACTTCTAAGAATGACTGTACGTATGTACATGTGTACATGAGGCAGTTCTCCAATTCTGATTTCTTGTCATCATCAATAAAATATACGTGATGAGGCATTATCCCTCCATTCCTCGAGGCTCTCCTTGATTGATCCTAGTTTTATCCTTCAAAAAACATTAATTTTTGATCGAAAAGGATTTTTATCTTTATTCCCTCGGCACATTGTCAGATATTTCACTTCATTTATTTTCCATCCCTGCATAATTATGTGCATCATTCATACCTATACCTATGACTAGTAACTTTTCCCTCCGAGGGCACTAGCCATAGCCGTACTGGGATGGATGGACAGAATTGGAATGGGGTGGGGTGGAGTGGGCAGTCCCAACATTGAGGCTTTGAGATACACTCTCAAAATTTTGATAGCAACCGGAAGGCGGATACTTGTCAAAAAATTGAACAAAAGCTTATTACTGTAACTGACTTGTTGTTCAGTTCTGAGTTCATATCAAAGTCAAGGGATTAGATTTCATTAAAAAAAAAACGCATATGCTGGCTTGACTTGGCTTATACGCAGTAGGCCAGATAAAAATGTGTGCCTCAAACTTGCCTGGCTTTGGTTTGGCCGTATCAGCCTCTTATATAATCAAATTCAAAATACTACAATGCATCAAGTTACAAAGATGGACATGTGCATACTGGTTGTAATTCTATAATAATAACAGGACCATCCTTTACATTTCACTGGCTTCCTATGTATGTATATGTATGTACCGTGCAAACAGTGTTATTTATTTTTACGTTGGTGACGCAGTGGACTGTGCGTGTAACGCTTGAGAGCAAGGGACTAAATTATTTTATTATCTGACTTGTGTCGTCGACAGCATTATGCATGGTAACTTCCAGTGCAGTGTAGTAACCTGTTACTTAACAATAGCTCAAGTGTGTAAGGAAAAGTATTATATAACAATATAACACACCAAAATAACCATTGTACTGCCAGTTTCCATAGGTATGTATGTATGTACATACGTTTTGTCGGATGGATATGGGGATTGGATGTCCGTTCGTTCTGGGCTCTGATACCATCTCAAGTCTCAAGCTCAACTGGTCGCCCTCAAACAGAAGCATAACACACACACACACACACACATGGCTGCTTACAGCTGCTATGCCCCCCCCCTCCCGTCTTTCCTTTGAGACAAATAATCAAAAGCTCTACGGTTTGTAATCGCTGTAAAAACGTATAACTTCCTTTTCCTGTTTTAGGTGAAAGGGAAAACACAGCAGATAGACAGATAGTTCTCCAGACACTTCTAACACCAACCCGATCCCTTCCATTTAGTTCTCGGAAGTCGGTAATTACAAACATACATCATAACACAACACCGCATCGCTGCAAAACTAAGAGGCATAATGTACCCTTTATTTGAAGTAGATTTTGTCATATAAAACTATATTTCTGCTATCAAAGTGTCTGGCTTAGTATTTTGAAAAATAATCTCTCTGCATAGTGAAAATGATGGGATGATGATTGGAAGGTGGTCAGACAGTCAGAGGCAGAGATACAACCGCGTTGTTGATTCTCACAGCAATAGTAATATGCGCTGTTGCCACCCGACGATCGACCGTCGCCTTATTTACATACCAAGTGTGTGGATAGTGGATATAAGACAAACTGACAGATAAATTGCATGTATTATCCAAATCAGAAATATCTAATTAGGCATAGGCTTGTACATAGTAGGAAGAGTAGGAACGGTAACCATGCGCAGCAGG
This sequence comes from Dicyrtoma fusca, assembly GCA_034695205.1. Classification (NCBI taxonomy): domain Eukaryota; kingdom Metazoa; phylum Arthropoda; class Collembola; order Symphypleona; family Dicyrtomidae; genus Dicyrtoma; species Dicyrtoma fusca. The sequence continues at coordinate 8,609 of JAQFZC010000287.1, read as the reverse complement.
GCTTGTGTCTGAAGGATACACAGTCAATTTCTAACACCTTGCAGTATTTGCAATTGATGCTGAATGTCAAACACTTGATTGAAGTTATAGGACGTTTCTGTATGTATGCATTTGATGAGGACTAAAATGCGGTATCAGCTAAAAAATTATATGACTCAAAATTATTGATAAATGCTGACGCACTCACCAGTCAGTCCATGATAAACATGTAAAGTAAATAACCCTTTGTGTCTGTCAAGCATTAAATTATGGAAGGGAAAAAAAAATTATTTTCATTTGTTATGGGACGAATTCAACTTTTTATTACGCCATTCGGCATTCGTCTGCACTTGTAAAATTCAATGTGTATTATTTGCTCTACATTACTTTGCTAAAGGCCACACGGGCCAATTCACACTCATTTTCAACTATTATTAGAGTATACTATACATATTATGTGAAGTTTATTCATAATTATGACAAAACTAGAGTTGTGTAGAGACACTTATCGTACTATGTAATTCTGTACAGCCATTACAAGAAAACTGATAATTGATACAAAAATGTACACACAAAAAATGAGTTCGTTTTTCAATCACTGTCTCTGATTGTGCTACATACGTACTCCTAGGTCTTGAATTTGGCACTTACATGTAACAATTCCAAGAAATGTAATAATCATGAAGAATAATTTTCAACGCATGTACGATGTACCTACCTACATACCTACCTACCTACCTACCTACCTACATACTACATCAATTTTTTGAATTGTACACACATATATATCCGTAAAAAGTGTCTATTGAACTGCACAATTGCTTTTATTGTTAATGATAAAAACACGATTCTTTGAACGAAAAATTCCTAGACTCTGCGCTCTCTGATCATCTGAGAGCGGAAAATAATGCAATGCAATGTAATGCAATGAGCCAACAGTAGTACCTTCAGCTCATTTTTGTTGTTGTTGTAATGCTGCACATCCAATCCAAGTAGAAAAATCCATTGCACAAAAAGGAAAAGAAGGGGAATAAGAGGAAAATTTGATTTTTTTTCTTCTTCTTTCTACCCCTCTCTCACTGATTGCCTTGTATTTAATGAGAAAGAAAAGAAGAAGGAAACGAGAAGATATTCAAGTCAGATTATGATTACGCAATATTACTTCAACTATAAAGTGAACATAAGCTGTAAGTATGTATGTAGACAGTGTGTACAGTGAGAAAGATGGAAACTGTTGAATTTTTGCTCTATTGCTGACAGCCTAAACAAAAACAACATGAACACGCACCTCATCTCATAGAACGTTTACTATTTCCATTTCATTTGAGCAACACGAAGAAGAAGAAGCAGAAGAAGAAAAAAATTTTAATAAATATTCGACTTGTTTCCCAGTTGCAATTCCATGCAATAGCAAATAAAATAATGTGCTATCAAGTAGTCTCAAAGTGAGTGTAATATTCTCATTTCTCACTTATTTGCATAGCATGCCCAGGCTTCCCTTTAAACACAGCGGATTCCCTTCCACCACATGAGTTATGACCAAGCAAGCCAACCCTGCATCTATAGTATAAGTAGTATGATAGCAAATGGAATTGATTAAAGCAGTCTCTATGAACAGGTGCAATTGTACACACAGTGTACATATGTACTACAGCTTCCAAACTTCAAAATGTGGACTAGTAGTACTAGTGACTCTTAGAAGAAAATGGTGAGCCACTCGAAGAGTATCGGTGTCTGCAATAATTCCTTCACAGCCTGAAACCTATATCTCGTATAATATATTTTTTTTAACTACTAACACTTGTGCAGTTTTGCAACCACTAATAAAATACATTTGTCGTGAAAAAATGTAAACATTCCTCGATTGTTTATTTACTGGGTGTCCGCGAATACGAGAACGAGTACGAATGGGATTCCTATTACTAAACAATGCCGCGTAGGCACCTTACCAACCTCTGTATGTATCTGCAATGAAGGAAACAGGAAAATAAAAATGTGGTGAGTATTATATGGAATTGTGACAGAGCCAGTATTTCTCTCTCTCTCTGTCTCTCTCCGTGTCTGTATAACTCAAGAACAATATTCCAATTTAAAATTCCTCCGTTGTTTTACTCATATGAGCTCATGCATGAATGATCGTCAATGAAATTTAACATTCGTAGCCTATTGCCAGTCATCATCGACACAAGCTAAACTCGTATATAGAAACGTTTGCTTGATCAATGGATTGGTCTCTCACTTTCTACGGAATCTTTTCCTACTCGCCTACTCACTCTCAACTATACTCATCAAAGCCAAACACACACTGCTAAAAACAACAAGAATATGTCTATCTATAGGTATAGATAAATGCTCTCTCCGGTTCCTGCTCCCACCGAGACCTTATGCATTGCATTTCATTGCATTATTGTATTGTACAGAGCCTTTTTGCATGTAAGACACTCAATTATTATTACTGAATGGATGCGTGTTGGTCTTGCATGCTCATCTCCACTATATTTTGATTATTCACGTTGTGTGTGCACTTGGCGTGCTCTCGCACACCTATAAACATACTTTGTAACAATAACACTCCAAGACACCAACGGAGCTTCCTTTCTTAATATGGACTCAGAAGCAGGCCTGGCTTATATGTAGGTACACCTCTTCCAAGGTGTTGCCAGCAATCTACGAGTCGACGAGCCATCCACACAACAATAAAAACAACCAAATTCTATTGAACAATTTACAATAATTTCCCCACTTAGATTCAAATTTTACTGTACTAACAATAAGGCAAATGCAACCAAAATTCAACAATTCCCAATTTATCCCCCTCCATTTAACCAACCAATATAGGGATGTAGCTCTGTCCCTGTGGAAATTTGTAGCAAGACCAAAAACTCTCGGATTTCGTTAAAAAAATACACATATGATTAGCAGTAACAATATTGGCCCATTAGTTACGGTTACGGTCCTGCCTGCTCCAGATACTGAGAGACTGACAGAATGAAATGTAGTTTCCCTTTCATTCGTCTCCTAATGGTGTAGTGTAGTAATAAGCAGACACACTCTTACCTAATTATATGGTACAAACAGGCTATAGAGAGTGTACATTATTACTATTACTATTTATTCGTTAAAGCCTCACCTGCGTCACAGAATGACGCTATAAAATAAAACTATAAAAATGGGAAAATATGAATGATGATGGCCATTGTTGAACTTGTACATCCATCATATCACTCCCATATTCCCATTTCCCCAGTCCCACACTTCTCCACACACAGGTAAGGAATTTAAATATTATTCTAATGGCTGACAAAAACAAAAGTGATGGAGAGCTAGAGACGACGCGCACTCACAGCAGAGGGTACGAAAGAGAGAGAGAGAGAGAGAAAGAGGGATGCAATGCAATGCAGGATGGAATTTTGAATAATTTCCACCTAATTTGAACATGAAATAAAACCAATCAATATTACAAATTCAAATTTGTAGGAGAATACAGTCAGTTCCTTCCCAACTCTTGCGGATGTAGGTAGGTACGTGGAAAACATTCCTTAGGAATGTAATAACTTTCATTACCCACACCATACCATCACCACCACCTTACCGTGCCGTTGAGTTCCCTGTCGGTTAATTATATTTTTGTCCCTCCTGGCAAGTTGAAAGGAATCCTGCCATAAATAGAGCGACTAAACATGAGCTCAAAAGCCTCCACTGGCATTTGCCGTCAATACCATTTTTCCCTGCTCCCAATTACTCAGATACCTGCCTATATAAATTGATGCCTATCAGGAGGCCGATATACATAGGTAGGTAGGTAGGTACGTTCACGATTAATTGTATGAATGAGTCTACTTTACCGGCAAGTGCAGGATGTACATACAGAGTAGCACGATAGACACTACACTACATGGATAGATCGTACACAACCTATTGATTTGATCTGATAAAAACAATGTAAGTACAAGCAATCGTTAAAAGGTACTTACAGATACACTGTGCTCTGAAATACTTGTTGTTTTGCACACATACAACACGTCTGTCAGATTCGTGAAACATGGACAGCACTTAAACGAAATATTAAAGATACAAATTATGTTATTGTAAATAAAAAAAAAATAAGCCCACGAATTTAATAAGGAACCAAATCAAAATCTAATGTAAACTTGAAGGCGCCCCCACAAAATACCTAGGAAAATCATAAACAGCCCAACGGCCGACTAAGTAACAGTGTAGAGTAAACCACATCTACTTATCTATGTAGTGTATGTGCAGATAGGACACGCATAACACAACCTGGTACGCATCGTTACCGATTCGCGCTTGTGTGCACTCTCTAATTATATGTAAAGTAATAAAATTATATGCAAGTATCAGAATCAATGCAACACACACACACAGACAGAATTTGATACGATGCTTGAGTCTTGACTTACAGGGAAGCAAGTAGGTATAGTTAGGTAAATGTTTCATTGTAAACTTGTTTTGTTTTAGTTTTTTTTGTTTAATCTATTTCCCAAGTTGCATCTAGTGGAGAACTTGTCAGACAGCCAATTTAAATTTTATGCAATATATATATTTAGGATCTAAAGTTAATTGCCCTGCTGTCGGCTAGCATATAAACGAAAAGACGAACCCAAGGAGCTACATGCTTTATAAATGATGATGCAATCTTAACATGTTTCATTTGCGTAAAAGTTATATCACAACTTTGTAACAAAGTTCGATAAATAATTCCTGTCATTTTGCAAGATAGAGACAGCAATAGTGAGGGAAAAAAACTAACTTTTCTTGAAACATGTGCATTATCAAGTGTCTCCTTATGTACTGTCGTACAACAAAAATACAAGAAGAGGAATAAATTATAGTTTTTCGTAGAAAAAAAAATCATAATTAATGTATTGCTACTGCTGTAGAATAAAGTGTGTACAAAGTCCGATCCAATATATATATGGGACACTTTCATTTGTTGACACGTAAACATATTTGCACAATTGTGCTACTATACTTCCTATATGCACTACTGGGTGGATTGTTGGATGCGCTTTCTGAGCAAATCTAAACTTGCACTAGGCTACTAGACTGTCGCTGTAGATTCAAACAAGACACTTCGAGGACGAAATTCCAATGGAAGACAATAGACAAGGGGACACAGTAAGGTGGTAACCACACATAGGTTTCGTAAACCTCAAAGATTGATTGGATTCTGCATCTGCAAGCATACTTAAATTAGCGGGAGGGGATGATGAAGTTCGTGATTGGAGCTAAAGTCAAGTGATCTGTGAAGACTTTTGTGTGGATCGATTTATCAATCGAGCACAAAACCGTTGACATAAGTAAATACCATGGTGGTCAATAGTCGGTATCGACGTGTAAATACCTTAAAACAACTACCTACTTTGATTCCTTATCAGAGCGAAACGGATTGCCCTCACAAGTAATGTATGTAATGAGGCAATGAACTGATCTTTAGACACGTTCTTCCGAATCCAACTCAAGTAATGGCAAATAATGACATGGGGACACTGCCAGTGCAGATCTAAACCTAGTGGCTGTGCGATCTATTTGTATTGAGTCATTTTAAATATTGTAGTGATAGAGAATGTGATACGGACAATGGACACGGACCGCGGACGTGAGGAAAATAAGGTTTCTGTATCTTTATGGGACAGATATAGACATGCAGAGTAGAATGTAGGGTATGTATATATATATTATGAAGAGTACTCACCGGAAGCGAAGATCCTGATCCACTATCAGAAACATGATCCCCTTTGTCTGGTTGATCGTCATCACTGTGTGTTTCTCCTGAGCCATTGGACTCCTGATCATGGCTGGAGCCTTTATTTGAACCATTCGTAACAGTGATGACAGCATTGTTCATTGCCGTGGGTCTGGGCACGGGCGTCTTCATAACAATAACATTTGGCAAGCTCCCAGTCACCACAATATTGAGGTTCTTGTAGAACTGATCTTCCTTCTCATCCAAAACCAACAACTTGGTTTCATTGGGAATAGCCTTTATCCTCTGAACGACTTGCTTATGATTCTCATTGGAAATATTCGTTCCATTCACTTCGATAATGCGATCATTGGATTTGAGTCCAGCCAACTCAGACGGAGAATCTTTATCCACCTTCCCGATGTACTGACCAGGCTTTGATTTCTCTCCATGAAGATTGAACCCATAACCATCAAAATCCGGCCATTTCACCAAATGACACAACCTTGGAGCTGGAGCATTCTCTGGAATTTCCTTACTCGACATTTTCCCCAACAATACAAGTTTCCCCAACTTTTATCAACAACAATAACAATAGCGTGGAAAAACTATTTTTAGGAAGCACAACCCTATTTCCCGATGGACAAGTTTCCTACTTTGTCCTTTCCCTCCTGACCAGGATAAGGCTAGGCTCTACTATACTTGGTCAAAATTATATACTTTGAAAGTGTAAATGGTAGACGAGAGCCGCTAAAATTCAGCGCAAAATGACAACGACAACACCTTGACGCTTTATTATTACTATTATTAGTACTACTGTCAAATCGAGTCACACACTGTAATGTTGTTGTTCGTGTTGGAATTAATGATCCGGACCGGTGGTGGTGGTGTCACACAATTTCAAATAAAATGATGAGCGGACATAAAAGTGAGATTTGATTTAAAACTCTAGTCCAACAACGGCGTGGGCTAGGGATGTTCAGAACAGATCCACAAACAAAAAAAAAATAAAAAAAATAAATAAACAACGACCTGTCTTTGTCTGCTCAAGTCTGGAGTCTGCATGCACTCTGTGGAACTCTGGCCAAGCAATTATTGACTCGTACAACTTGAAGCTTAGGAAACTCAACTCGCAATGAAATTCGACGCAGGAATAAAAGGTTTGGAGAACAAAACCACCTGTGGCACTACAACCCCAAGGATGATAAAACTCCCACTTGACTCACAACTACAACTATACCGACTACCTCTCCGTCAGTCTCTACTACTCTATATATTTTCCCAACAGAGACACACACACAAACACTATCAACCGTCCTCGTACAGTCAAACAAAACTGCAATTCCCTCTGAACAGAACACCCCAAGACGACTCCCTCAACTAGGGTTCGGTTCATGTAATAGGGAATAGTAAAAATAATTATGTATTCTTTCGACGCCAAAGCTTCCCTTCCTTCCACTCCATACTCCATCCACTCAACTTCTACGGACAAAACTTTTTATAATGCATATATAGGTATAAATATATATGCTGGCTGTCATGTCATGGGAAGGCATGGCATGGCTCGGGCTAGCAAGCGCGTCTTAACATGGTTTTTTTATCTTCTCAAGTCACCATTACCAATTACTTATTACGCGCACTGAATCTATTATACAGGTACACTCATCTCTGAATTTAAAATAAGATATTATTTCTAACATATCCTCCTTTTTTTAGTTTTTTTTGGGACGGAGAAGGAGGGGGAGGGGGAATCTCTGTTGGTCCTGTCCTGCAATTGCAATATTGAATAATCGGAGAAAGCATGCTTAACATTCAATGTAGAATAGGAGGTAAGTATTTTTAAAATCCAAAGCCAAGTGTACAATGTACAATTTACGATTTCATTATTCATTATACTCACTTGTACTTCTCATTCCTCAATAATATTTTGGCTTGAGCACGTGTGCAGAGTGCTGAGCAACTAGTAAGTATGTAACTGGGTAAGTCGGGGATACTTTTGGATTTAGAACGAAGGATTAAGTATGTACGTAGGTACATAGTCCTGTACATATGTAATTGCATTATGTTGTTGCATTGTATTGCGTAACGTCGCGGAGCGGAAGGTTGGTTGTTGTTGGAAGTTGGAACGGCTGTAATCAAACGAGAAGTACATCCCTTGAAAATGTAAGATCTCTGGGCTGATCACATTATTCTACATTTTTATCAAATCATAAAAAGTACGTGAGTGTGAGTACTATGGTTAGGTATGTACACTGGAATGGGGAATAAATACGGTACACACAATTTCATCAAATGTATCACATCTTCCTTTAGATTGTTACTAAAGCTGTCTGGGTCTAGTGTGCATAACTGCGTTGTACATACATACATATATGTAGTATCCGCAATGTTTTAATAAAATCTGGCTGCCAGATATCTGAGCAAGTATGTCTGCCTACAGATTTTCTGCTCCAAGTCAAGTTACCCCAGATCCAGACTAAATCCAGACAACCAGACATCTCTGAACCTGGCTGGAAAGCTGGGACCAGACACCAGACCATGCGTTGGCTACTGGATCAAGATTTGAATAAAGCAACGCGCCTGGAATTCCTTTCACTTCCAGATATTTGGCGCGCGTTGTTTAATTATTCGCCTGACTTAAGCTTTCTCCAGTTAGCTGGATATCTGGGACCAGATATGAATAAAACATTGCGGAGTTATCCCACACACGTCATGAGACATGGACTCAATCTGTTGTATGTGTGCCAGTGCCAGAGCCAGTGCCAGTACAGGTACTTTAGCTCTACCACTATATGACCTACAGAATTATTATTATTTTTGAATAAAAATGAAAAGTTTTCAGTAGCATAATACTTACTTACTTACTTGTTGCACTTGGAGTCAATCGTCTCTGGGACATATACTCATCGTGCTACTTATTTTA